>OZ010728.1:69076228-69316494 GCA_963932275.1 Andrena praecox | reverse complement strand
ATCTCAACTATTAAAAGTGATCGTCAACTAAGCGCCGCCGCTGTTTCATTCTACCACGGGGCGCCCTCTTCGTCGAAGATTGGTAGGTAATCGTGGCAATGTGTCCTGCTTTTCTTCGAGTAGATATAATTCTTTTTCAATGTTTGTTGATGGTACAGTGGGTGGCCAAATTATTATACTCGAACAAAAAGGTTCGAGATTTTGTAAGTTTAAGCGATGGAATGGCTGTATCCCTCCGAATAATGGTCGCGAGGAATATTTAAGGAACGCATTTTAACGTTTGAAGTTTCTAGTTTTTGAATGAAGGACTGTAATTTTTTTTCATCCATTATGATACTGTTTTATCGAGATGAAGCGCGGGAAACGAAGTTTCAGAAATTTTTGCCTAGTTCAAACGTGTGCACGGGCCAAAAATTTTTTTTTCCGGTAAATCCAACTTAGAGCTCTCTTAGAGCAAATATTTCTCTTTAATTTAGTTTTTTTTTTTGGTTTTGTTGTATGATTTTCATTGACCGAGTTATTCGCGATCGAAGCAAAAAAGGTACTTTTCACTTTGATCACCTATAACTTGCGAGCTCACGATCGTAGACAAATTTTCATGAGTGTTTTGGAAAGCTAAGAAAGTTTCCTTTCAGAACCTTTAGTTGCAAATTTAAGATTTTCTTTTAATCGTATTAAATCCATTTTAAAATGATCCCAAAAATTGACGAATATGTTTTGAGTATAATAATTTCGCCACCCTCTATACGTCGGGGATGAAATGTGGCGCCTTTGCGCCACTTT
The DNA here is from genome assembly GCA_963932275.1 of Andrena praecox. Taxonomy (NCBI): domain Eukaryota; kingdom Metazoa; phylum Arthropoda; class Insecta; order Hymenoptera; family Andrenidae; genus Andrena; species Andrena praecox. Next base: position 69,315,711 of record OZ010728.1, on the reverse strand, counting down.
ATAAGGCACGGCAGCACATTTCCCACTTTTTTTTTAGTGAAATGGGATTGTAAGTTACATTTCAGATTTTCAATTTATTTCACTTGGATTAGTACTAGGTACAATAACAATCAATTTATTTCAGATAAATCTGTTGCTAATTAACCGAAATTGGTTGAATTATAATTATCCATACATCAATGCTTATAAGTTATGCTTGATATCATTGCATACACTGCCTCGCAAATTAATTAAATTCCCTTAATACGCTGACAACTGAGCGTGTGATTCTTGAACCAACCAAACATAATTCATGATATTCGGAGTTTCAAACGTAATAAAAGGTCAAGTAAGTACGTTGAGATTGCGTGATACCGCGAATACTACCTCAAAAGTATCTATATTTTACCAGAAGTCGCTGGCTTTGCGCAGATTCCTGTCCAAGCGACAGCTCGATTAAAAGTAGGAAAATTGATTAACCGTTAATCCTATCGAGAAACAATGCTCGGTGACGGTGCAACGTTGAAAATCACCGCGTTTTCCTCTCCGAAGTATGCAAGGGCTACGTCCCTTTAACGCCTGGTGCATCAGGTGTGGACGTCTGTTCGATAGGAATGAACTTCGTACGAAGTGGATGAGACGCGCGCATGACCAGATCTGTGATAAAGCGAACATCCTTGAGGTAGTCGCAGGGCTCGAAATAGAAATTCTGTAAGAGAAGTCCTAGCGTTGTCTTCAGCTCCAACATAGCGAATCGCTGACCTGCGAATTAAAACGCCGAATTGGATTCCCCTCGATCCTCTGATGCCCAACTCCATGAATACATAAATTCTTATTCGAATAATCTCGAATAAAAATTGCGAATAAAATGAAATTTTCCGGGAATAACGAATAATCTTCGAATAAAAAGTAAAATTCATTTCACACCGAGTGTAACAATCCACCACAGAACGTGGAACTAAAAGTGGGCAAACATAGAAGTGTTCGTAATAATTGGACACTTAACTTTTTCTAACATATTGTAATTCGCCTTGTGTGCAATGAAGCGCGCGAAAGACAATTAGGTTCTCCGACATAAAATTCACCTTTACTCTGGGAATATTTCTTACGTCTTCGAAATACTTGTGAAACGATCCTTACCCACACAATTTCGCGGACCAGCGCTGAATGGCACGTAAGAGTAAGGGTGTCGCCCGTGCATGTTTTCAGGCAAAAATCTGTCTGGATCGTAGACCATCGGATTCGGCCAGTAGTATGGATCTCTGTGAAGATCCACTACGTGCACGTGGGTGATCGTGTTGGCGGGCACCGTGTAGTTACCTGAAGAAAAACAATAACGATGACCGAGCATTCGCAGCATTCTTTTCGCGCGATTCCTCGACAGTTACTTAATTTCACGTCCGTTTCTGGCATACGAGATATGAACGGCACGCTAGGGTATAGTCGAAGGGACTCCTTTATGCACCTGTCCAGATAAGACAAACGTTGGAGAGTCGACATTGTTATTTTGCCGTCGTTTTCTTGCATAACCGAGACCATCTCTGCCCTGGCTCGTTCCTGCAAACGGTCGTTGGTCATACAATTATCGTATTTAATATAATGGTTTATAATAATCTTTGCTACTTTAACTAACAATAAGTATAATTAGTAAGGGTTGCATAATTAGTAATAATTGATTCGAATACTTGGCACACTACGAAATTGTTATTATTACGAAGTGTTATCGCGTTGCTGATAAATTCGTTGGTTAAAAGTCACCTGTATCTCTTTGTGCTCAGCCAGGAGCATAATGGTGAAGCAAAGGCACATTGCAGTGGTATCGTGTCCCTGCGACAAGTGATAATTTTTTTCATTTTATCCGTTTAGGACTATACAGTTTGGTTATTAGGGGGATTAGGAAGCTCACCTTAAACATAAACGTATCCACTTCTTCCCTTATACCGTCGTCGTCTATTTGATTACTTCTGTGCGCCGCTATCAGCAGGTCAAGCATAGCCAGTCTTCTTTTGCGAACTGAAGCCAAGCAAAAGTATTTCAATGCAACGGAGCATTCAGCCCACCACTAAATTATTCGGAATGTTAATGGATCCCAATATACTTGCGGCGATCCTAATACGTATCACTCACTTCCGATATCGTCCTTCTCCATATTCTCACTTACATCATCTTCCAAGCCCGATAGGTATCTGCCGTTAGTCTGATCGTGGTACTCTTTTCTTTCTTGGATTATCTGCAACACATCACGGATACAAATCCTCATTCTTGCCGAACCGTGGTGGTGCTGAATCATTTTCCCGATACGAACGTTAAGCAATCCTTCGCTATATTCCACTTGAAAATTGAATTGCTTACCTTCTTAGTGAATCCGTGTAATATTTTGAGTAATCTACTTTGCCGCCATCCTTCGGGGAACAGTTGAAAGACATAGTCGTAGTGCAACCACGGCCTCGTGAGTCTGCAATAGTAGGGTTTACACAAAAACCGACTTTTGAACAAACCGGTTGAACCGGTTTTCGAATTTTCACAAAAAATATAATTAAAATAGCAAATAAATATCAGTTCTTATTTTAAAAATTTTCAGTTTTTTTAATATTTATGGAATTACAAAAATATACCGAAATAAAATATGCACTATCTATACAAAACCAAATAAATAAAAAAATTAAAATAACTAAACTCCGTACAAAATATAAATTATAAATCTTTATTTCATTTAGTATTTTTCGTCCGAAAATATGAACTCATGAAGATTAGTTTTACAGTAAACTATTACCTACTACAATATGTTTCTGTCCGAGGCGATTTCAAGTAAAAATGTTAACCTTTTTAATTAATCAATTAATTCACTTTTACATGTTAATTCTAGTATATTAAACCCGGTTTTTAAAAACCGACAAACCCTATGCAATAGTACCTATTCGGAACGTGGTAGAATTTCAATCAACTCGATAATAGTTACTCTACTTGAATTTAACATTTAATAGGTCCCGTTGCCCTATCATCTCAAGTATATATTATCGAACACCTTTTCATTTACCTGTATACTAAAATGTCTCCCATATCGTGCACGGCTTTACGATACTTGTACTCGAATGGCCCTTTATCTTTCAACGAAGTCCCCATTGCTGTCTCTGTAAACGCATAATAATTCACGTGTCACTATAAGTACACCATAGCTGCAGACCAAAGCAAGCGCAGGCTTCGTACATTTTCATTTCACCCTACACCTGGTGCGGACTTGCGGTGGTCTCGCGAAACCACTTGCAAACACAGACAACTGTGCCATTTTTCACTAAGTAGATACTTTAAATTGAGTTCTTAAAGCGTGCGTTACACGTACGTGTAATGATTAAGCGACACAATACATAACGCGCACTTACGAAGGACAAGTTGCGTCCATCGTCTCTTTAAAGAACTCATTGCATAACCGATTACTTTCATCAATACCGACCAACGATTGCTCGCTACGAAGTAACGCGTTTCACGATTTACCGCATATCACGTTCAATGTGTGCATGCTGCAGAACTGCATGAGGTCTTTGACAACGGGGCCACCTTCGTCCTTCAAGCTTTTGATCAAACGATCACCCTCCTCGATAAAAATATCGACGAATTGCTGGAGCACGTTGAAATGAAAGGCGGGCGTCAGTATCTTCCTGCGCATTTGCCACTTCCGACCTGCAATATCAACGCAATATCAGCGTGTGTATCTGAATTATCGTTATCATTTTATTTGCACACCCGCGGAGCCAAAATTGGCCAGCGATATGAGATAATTTCGCTGCACTCCTCTCTCCTTCGTTTATGAAAATGAGCACAGGACGAAGCGTAAAAGAAGAGTCTTACCTGTGCTGGTGAGGAGCCCAGTCCCGAACCAAGGCAGCAGAAGTTTGTAAACGTGACTCTTCTGTATGAACCTCGGATTTCCGAGGATCGTCTGAAGCGAAAGGAACGTTCAACTAATTAAACTGTGTTCAGCTAAATTGCGAGCGCATAGGAATGGTAAAGTAGCAGCCACGATTATGGATGCAAGTGTTTTCAAAAGCTTCTCCGATTACCTCCATGTCGTCTGGGTGACGAATATTAACCATCGGAAACATAACGCTCCAAAGTCTGTAAACGGGATAATACTGATTGCCGATTTTCCGTATGGTATCCCAAAGATCGCCTGCAATAAGAAGAGGACACTTCTCAATCTCTTCCAGTCGCGCCAATTTCGCTCCAAGTGCTTCTTTCTCTCTTTGGCTCGTTATTTTCTTTTTCAACCAGAAAGGAGAGGAGACACTTGTGCGAAGAAGATTTCTGAAGGTGCGCGCACAAACGGTAGCGCCGTGCTTTCATTGTTCCCGAAAAGTTAGATTACTCATATTCATCCCTTACTTGGCGAAAGTTGCAAGGAGAGCAGGTTCCCAAAGATTGGCACTGCCTGCGGCCCTGGTATCGCATTGAGCATCCTCCCACGCTTCGTGTAATGAATAATGAAGAAGTGCAAGAGCACCGCGACCACGATGAATAACAATATCGCGAGGATCATCTTTACGGAATCTCAACGTTCGCCGATTCCTCAGTCTTCTTCCCCAAAAGTCTCACTCCACGCGCTTTGAAGATCTTTTATGTACCATAGGTCCGCTTTACGATGATTGCTCGAGTGTACTGTAAAAATAGTGTTTGGCTAGCAAGTCACGTCTCCGTTCTGCCGATTATTCGCATTTTTCACTTAAAAGGTAAATAACATCAAGGGGGACATCGACTGTACACGCTACTTAACGTTCTAGATACATTCCCACTCGAGCTCGTTTATAACATATCAATCAATGATTTCGTTATCACTCCCAGCACACCTGCACCTTATCAATTCGTTAAATGGAATAAATACTTTACGCTGATTTATCTTCTCTATCGATTTCGCGGCGATGCACTCCGCGCGAAAATTCATACGATCACTCTTGCGAATTTATTGCCCCGCAAGGATCGCGCGAGATATTGACGTAACTCCCGATATCCATCTGAGCCGGGGACTGGGTCCTCGGCGCAAATTTAAATTGCACACGCGCAAATATCGCGGCACAGTATTTCGAAAACGATTTATATGCGGCACAACAAAACTTGAGATAGGTAGTCGTTTTTAAATTGCCGCGACGTTTTAGTGATAGGAGCCACGAAAATATAAGTATTGGGCGAAAAGAACAACAAAGATAGTGACGATCATAATTCTTAGTATTAGTATTCTTGCATGTCATGGCGATACCGTGTTGTTCCTTTCGATTTAAACGCGTTCACGTTAGCTGGATAGTTGATAGCAATGTGGACGAAGCAGTTAAGAATAATTGTGAATAATTACTAATGTATAGATTACGCGCTGCATTGCAGTAATGTAAGAAGAATTGCTAACAGAATCAGCTACTTAAGGGGACCTACCGGTCTAAAAGTCGATTTTTTTTATTTCATTTTTCGAATGTTCAACCTTCTAGGAATACGTGTTTAAAAGGATTTGTTGAAATTCGTAAAAGTCACGAAGTTATAGGCATTTGAGTAGCGGCAAATGCATGGGTCACAACCGGCCACTCGGCGCTCACGTAAAACTTTAAACGCGTTTTTCCCGAAACAGTGTTCTCAAAATCGGTGGAACCTGTATCTCCAAAAGTTATTATCCGATTCGACTGAAACTTTTTTTATTTTTAAGAATATACTTCTGGCTAGGGGGGGGGGCAGAACAATTTCAAAAAATTGAAAATTTATAATTTTTAAAGGCGTTGAAAGGACGAAAAATATAGAGAAAAAGTGATTTCACACTTCAAGTGTCGTTATTTCCTAAAAAAATATCATTTGTGTAATTTTTTCTGGTTTCTCTCCTAGCCAGAAGTATTCTTCAAAATAAAAAAGTTTCAGTCGAATCGGATATTAACTTTTGGAGATACAGGTCCCACCGATTTGGATCAATTTTTTGACGCCTTGGCTTTAACGACTCCCCAGTGCCGTCTGCAATGATTAATTATAAAACAAAAAATATATTTTTATAATTTAAGACATCCTTAATACAATGCAAAAACTCCCATTATATTATATATAGTAGTTTTCCTTTAATTAATTCCTAAAAATCACCTATCTTTTTGGGCTCTAGACCGGAAGGTCCCCTTAAGCTGTTGTACGAATTACCGATGTGTAAATTAATTAGGCCGCATGTTTCTGGAAGATTGCAAGTTATGGTAGTCTATATATAATCTACACAGTGAGCTATAGAATTTATTGATTCTGATTTAACCCTCTAGGGACGAGTGGGACTCCAGAGTCCCATTCAGATTAACACATTTTTATTTACGTTCCATCAATAAGATCGAGATTTGATAGGTATAGTGACCTTTAGTAGGCAGAGAAGAAACTGTTGTACCATCAGAACCCGAAATTAAACTTTTTTTTGTTATAAACAAATTAAAAAAAAAAATTAACGAGTAGCTTCCAAATCCGAAGTATAAAATAGACTATTTTAACGCTCAAAAAAATTCTACGTTAAGTTTAAAACATCCCCGTACCTAGAGGGTTAAAGTGCAAATGAGTGTATTATAATGTTATTTTGAAGCGAACGCATTTACGATTGCGCAGGGACATAAGATACCGGTAATAAATCGAGGGTCACTATCTTCCGACTTCATTTTATCGCGAATTTTTTGGCACTGAACAGAGTCTGTTTGTATAATATTTTTCCATGATTATAATTTGCATTAGCGTTCAGGAGCGTTATCGCGCAATAACAACAACATAGTACGACTATTAGAAATACTCCAATTTCAAGCTATCGAGCTACTGAAAGTGTACGAAATGAAATTCGTGATATAGGCATAGTGATGAGTAAAGCGAGAGATTACTTCGAATCAGCTTCGCCGATTACTCACCGTCTATTAACTGCTAGCGAACACGCGAAGGACCCTAGCGAACGTCACCCCTTTACACTCAATTTCCCAAAGTTGAGCTGCACATGTGACACTTGACAAGGGAGAACAGCTTTTGACAATAGCTCGCGTACCGTCAATGCGAGATAAGTTACTCGGTACATATGTACAACGCAGGCAATCCCACCACGCATACCCGAAAAAAACTGTACGAGACTATCAATCACACGGGATGTTTACCCGTGACCAATACACAGCACAGAGGGTCATTATCGGTCACTAACACTGCGCTTTCGGACTGTAAAACCACGTGAACGCTCGTTTTTGCTTAATTAGGTATTCAGAAAAGCTTTTTCTTAATTCGATTCTTAATTAAAACGTATCAGCGCTTCCACCTCAGCGTTACAATTATTTCGTATACTATTAAGTATTTCGTATCCACTAAAATTGGTGGAATATAAAAGATAAGAGGATCCTCGAGCAACAATGGAGTGGTAATTTGAAACGTTGCTACGGTGATTATTATGTCGTGACTTCCTGACTTCTGCATCAATTTTTAACAGGATTACACTGTGATATACCAATTATCCAGAAGGCTTTTTGAGAAACACTTCCCCTGCGTCCGAACAGACCTCCCATTTGCTCAGAGGCGTTTAGAAACACAGTGTGCCTTTGTAATCAGGCACGATGCGATTGCAGAATCATTGCTTGTTCCTGCGACGAAATATAGCCTACAGGACTGTGGCTCAGTGTGTTAGTAATGTAAACGCGAATGGTGAGCCAGTGTTTTAACTCATCTAAAACTAATTCGGAGCACCGGTGTTTTAATTGCTTTTACATCACGAAATTCAAATCGGGGGGCTACTGCTAGAGAAGAATTTTATTCCTGGCTGCAGTGAGACTGTTTCCAACGACCGGTGAGTGATAGTTTTTAGTTCTTTCAATCTTTCTGCATGTCATCGAGCAAAATGATTGCGGGCATAGTGACTTCCAAATGTTGAATACGCGCAGGAAACTGCAATACTTACTTGAGATTAAAGTTTTAATATCGCATTTTGAACATTCTAAACTATTTTTCTATAATTTCACCAGCATTCGGAGACGCTTAATATTTTGAATACGAGTTACACTTCTCACGTTGAACTCTTTCGAATCTCGTAGAGTACATTTGCGTTGAAATATGTAAATTTTTATCAGCCCTTTCGAAAGTCGACCCTGCGAAATGGTTAAAAGTCGTCAAAATGATCCGTGGAACATCTTTTTGCTCGAAACCGGCCTGCGCGTCGACAAACAGCTTGCTAAGGCACGGCTTTGCACCAATGGGACCCTGGCCTTAGAAACAGCAATCAATGTACGACTCTTATCAGCCTTGGACACGGATATCACGTCACGACTCTTGTCGGCCAACGCTGACGGTCATTGTGCATATATTTTTAAATTCAAAATCGTGCGTTGTTATTGAACCAGCAACTAATCTTACATAACAAATACCTACGCTAAAAAATAGCAGAATTAGGGCGGGAAAATATCAGAAGTAGGCAGCAAGATGAAGCAAGGCAGCGTCCTCTCGATAAGCCAAGCAATCGTCCTTTTATCGGTTATATTCGATCCCGAGCGAGACACAGAAATGCATACGGATGCTAAGTTGAATCGGGTGCAGCGGAATTCTTTTTCAAAGCAGTAGAGGCATACCCCTACATATTTATCAGGTATTAAATGTAAAACAGTAACGGATTGTAACGTAAATGCAGCGAGTAATAAAAATAGATTTATTGCCTCGCGTCGCAAGATGGTGGATCTACTTGCAAGATTACTTATTCGTGCTCGAGTATCGCAAGGGAAGGTTTATTGAACACGTGGATTATTTAACTCGGAATCCGATTACCGAATAATTCTAGAGAAGAAATTGGTCGTGCAATCCACTGCAATTATATTCCAAAAGGTCTATAGGATCCGTTTAGTAGGGATTCGTACTACCGAGGGACTGTCGGCCAAGAGCTGAAATGAACAGAGGCTCGGCAAAGCGTGGTTATATCAAAGGTTTATTGAAGTGCTGACGTAATGGCGACAAGGTGCGCAATTGACTGTATGGGGTCGCAGAGGTTACACTGTTGCAGTGTTGAGGCTGCCCGACAGTAAAACTGATAAGGTTCGCAGTCAACTATATGGGGTCGCTAACGTTGCAGTCTAGTTAAATAGTTATGTGTTTGGGCCATAGAGCTGTCATGACGCGCATTTATGTGTTGGGCCATTGAGCTTCTGTGCGTCGCAGTTAAGCGTGTTTTAGCCGTTCAGCTGTTGCAAGACGCATTTGTTTGCATACTGAATATGTAGCTGAAGATCTGTATGTACCTCTGTCAATGTTGCGAGGTGTATGCATGATTGTAGATGTGTCGATTAAAGATGAGAGAAGCATGTCAGGTTGGCCAATGGCCATGTCAACGTCAACGTGTTTTTGAGTGGAGGGCGAATGGCCCCATGCTATTCTGCCTTCGAGGGTTTCACGGTGGGGACTTAGGCTGTGCGTGGTCTTGGACGAGGGTGGGTGAGAGTAGTAAGTACTCATAGTCTTAGTGGCAAGCAATGACTGATGACCACATCGGGTCCCTCAGCTATTAGGTGTCGTAGGATTCATTGTTTATGAAGAGAGAGAGAATGAATAGATGGCGAGCGACTCTAAAGGCCAGGGACTCTGTTCCTTAAGGATTCGGCCACGAGGTGAGGAAGACGAGGGTGCCTTCTTCCTAGAGGACTGTGATGAAACGCGCGGCATTTACCCCAGAACTGTAGGTGGGAGAGCGAGTTGGAAATCCTATAGCGATCTGATCTCTAAATCGTCTAACATGCTAAAGCCTACGATCTAGATTAAGATGTCTAAATAGAATCAACTTACAGTACGTAACCGTGGTTCGGTCGAGACGGTTTATAACTTTATGAAAATTCACTATGTGAAATATAGGTGTATAAGTACAGAGCCAGTCGCGAACTTCCACGGCGCATGCCCCGAACAGAGAAGTGGGGAAATAGGCGCTGTTGAAAAGGCCTCTACTGGGCCGTCGCGGCGGGCCCCACTTCGCTCTTCACTACTTCTGCACGAGGTGTCATACCTGTAGGTGCATTTAGAATTGAATAGAATATTCGAGATTAGATGAAAGCTGACAGTTTCGCTGTTTCTCCTGTGCGCGGTTCACGCGTGCTGGTATGAAAGACCTCTCAATGGAGGAGATAGCGGCAAAATCAAATTAGGTAGCTGACAACCAAACATATTCCAGGATTTCTTTCTCCCCGATCCATCTTTTCCACTCCACTTAAGAGGTCCGCGTCTCGCTTGCGTTATCTATACGTTTCCTCTTTAATACATTCTCGTGCGGTCCAAGAAACAATGATTGCACAGCCTCCAAAAATTCGGCCCTAAGAGGGATAAGGGGTTTCAGGTTTTTAAGAACACTTCACAGTTGTGCGCAATACATTTTTTCTTTATTTTATTTGCCCATTAAGATTAACGCTCGTGGAATCATCGTTCTCGGAACAGAATTAAATCATCGTACTGTCGCGAGCACCGTGTGTAACTTCACGGCCTACTGAATAAATTCTCAAACCAAGCTCTGAACTATTTGTTACAGTAACAGAGATAACATCCTTCTTAGAACATATCAACATGCTATCCTGAATAAACTACTGTATTGTGTTGTTTAAATTGTGCTATACCGAGACTAAATAAACGTGGCTAACGGGGAGACACCTACCAACCGCAACAGTACGCAGCCCAGCAGCAAAAGTAATTATATGCGGGGGTTGTATGTGGCTCCTGGCATTCCCAAACTGTAAGGAGATTCCGAGTTCGTTTGGCAGTAGTATACACCAGAGCTGGAAACATAAAATAATCATTACGATCCATAAGACAACATAATAGTATAAAAATTGTACAAATTAACTTCTCGCGTGGTAGCCAGATAAATGATTGAAATGGAAACTTGTTACCAGATGTAACTTCTTATTAAAGAAAAGGATACTAACGCGGTATCCGGAGTGTAGTATCCCATTGGGATTATACTGCTCGTATCACAAGTCCCGTTGATGAAATCAAAGTCAGTGTTGCACTTGACGCTTGGAAAGGCATTTGGATTCAAAACCGACTCCGCGAAAAATTCGACGGCCCTGATGTGGGAGCAAATATCTGTAATTGCGAAATAAAAATAAGTGTTCGCCGATGAGAATGGGAGAAAAAGTGCAACGTGTTTGTAGCGTGAGCTTTTCATTTCCATTTACGCGATACTGCAAGGTTGCACCCTTCCTTCGCGAAATAAGCGTCTGTAGATGTTTAAAACGGAAATGGAGCATTCCCTAGTAATGCGGGCCCAGGTAATGATGATAAATCACATGGGAACAGAATTTTTGAATGACTAGGAATTTACATACTATCGCGTCTTTGAAGCTTCTGAAACAGGGCTATGAAGGAAACATAGATTTCAAAGACTTCGAAGACTTTTACTATTAACCAGTGGAACTTCCAATTGCAAGGTGATACCACAGTGTAAGTCACTGATCATTCATTAAGGAAAATATTGGTAATTAATACAAACCAGGCGAAATATATGTTTGTGCAACGTCTACAATGCAACCAGGCTGTATTCTACGTCCAAAATTCGGTATACAATCTACGTGGCCACTGACGCGCCCAATTCCATAGCCGTCCATATCACTATGCAAGATAAAGACAAACAAGGCATCGTCTTTCGACAAATACTCCGTAGGGAACAAGGGACCAGCGGGATCTAGACCTGTGAAGAAAGATCCAAGCTTTCGAATTAAATCTCGAAGGTGGCACATCCACCGTTTCTTTCTAATTTCCGACAAGACAACCACTTCGATATACGATTTGCTTCTATAGGAATTGTTTCAAAGATTGCTGGAAGGCTACTAGACGAGGCAGCGTAATAACTACCACGTACGTACCTGATATTCGCGGGATTTTCACAGTGCTATTGCGCCCAGTGTACCCGCAAATTTGAGCACCCAGCGAGAACCCAATAAGGTGTATTTTTGCCCCATCTAAACCAGCATTCATCATCTCATTTATCGCTGCGGCGAGGTCAACGCCAATTTTGGGAGCGTATTCCACCGGAATTGGGTAAGGCAATATAGAGATCTGACTATAGTCAAGGCTCATTACGTTCGCACTGGTAGAGTCCACGAGAACTACAACAAATCCGGAACCGTCATATTAAGGGGGTACAAGACTATTGAACGAGTGACAATCGACGGTTTATTTTCGGTTGGATTGCTTAGAAACCAAATAATCACCATACCGGCACTTTTCACAGTTTTTTTATGCACGCTTTTGCAAGTAATTTAAAAAAAACGGTTTCAGAATGTTGTGAATTATTCAAGTTATTTGACGCGAAAGATGGTCCCGCGTAGCGCGCAGCTGTAGTCGGTGTACATAGTCCAAGGTTAACCAATTATCTAAACGCAAAATGCTTTGGGGTGACTAATTTCTACACTAAAAACTACAGTGTGCAATATGCAGTAACATAAACAAAAATTGTGAATGTTACACACGAATTAATTCTTTTCCCACAATTTTTAAGGGAAAAAATCGTCTTTAATCAGTTATAAATGTTTTATAAACATCCAATGTTGTTGCGGATATTCTACATGGTAGACAAAGAATTCTACAGCTCCGGTTAAATTTAAAGTGAAAATACTCATTCGTTCAAGAGTTATGATGTACACGGTGTTTGAATGTGTAGTTTCGAGATAAACTACTCTTTAAGGGGGTATATCCGTTTGAACCCTCGGAAAATGTGTACATTTTGTGTATTTTTTTATAAGTCAACGGCTTGATGAAGATTTCCTGTTTTTTTTTTTACTATCTTCACATAATATTATGAACTACATAGAAAAAAATATTGTTTTTCGGAAGTTATGGATACATATCCGTAAGACTCTCGATTTTAGACGACTAAACGGTGGCCCTGAAAAAAGCTGTATGTCGTGTCTGTAATTAAAGACAGTGAAATTTTCTTATAAAACATGTTAATAGCTATCGTCCTACGGAGCCGATTTTGTAAATTTGGAAAAATAAAGAAATGGTGAGAGATCAAAGGTAAAGTTAGATTTTTCTAAGAGAAAAGTCCACCTTTTCTCTTTATAAATAATAAACGGGGAATCGGAATATAAAAAGCCCTCGTAGGACGATGTGGAATGTAGTTACGATTCTCCTGGCACAATTAGAAGTAAATTGGTTGAACGTAGCGCGAGTTTTTAGGGCCACCGTAATGAAAAATGTAGTTCCGCTGCGATCGGTCAACCCGCCGCCCTGTGCTATCTGTATTGTTTCACTCAAATGCCTATAACTTCGTCAATTTTCCGAATTTTTACATCAGACTTGTTTTATAATATTTCTACAACATCAATCTATGAAAACATGTAAAAAATAAATAATCCATTTTTGAACACTGTCAAATGGGTATACCCCCTTAAGCCAATACCGCTCTGCGAAGTGCGAGGCCGTTACTCGACGGTGCACCCAATTACGTTCAACGTTATAATTTACGTCATTATTCGAATTTCTTCCTGAATCTTTCTTGTAAATATTCATAAAGGATGACACTTTCAGAATTAATAATAATAAAAAAATCCATTTTTCGAGATTTCAATAGTTCTATACTTTTCTCACTTGCTCATGGGAATTTGAAAGGAAATAGTAGCGCCGCAGTTATTTTATTGGAAGAAAGTCAAATTGGAAAGATCAAACTGGACGAAATGAAATTTCTGAACCGATATTAATTACGATGATGTTAGAAGTAGTTAAATACCAATCTTCTGGAAATATCTGGGAGGAAGCTAAATCACTGGTTATCAATAAGTTTCCATGGAAACTAAAGTAGATAAAGAAACTGTGAAATCCTTGACAGTTTCGGACGTTACAGACATATTAACAATACAGGGCTCCTCTCGCGTCCGGTGACGATTAATCGAAGTCCAAGGAACGTGGTGTACAACACGAAACTACGTTGAACCGTGAAACTACCCCATAGGCCGTGGTCTCGTATTACCCACTGTAACGCCTCGGAGTATCGGTAGGCTAAACTACTTAATTCCTCTAGGAAACGTTGCAGCGTAGAAACCTGAATTCGGTTATAACTGGAATTGAATTGTGGCCTCGACTTATTGCTTTGACAGTGTAATTATAAATGTCTAATCAGTGGCCCGGGTCTGTGAAGCGGGTACTGGAAAATATTGGAAAGCCAAAGAAATGTTTTACTTTGAATGAAGAATGTTCTGTGTTATTGTACACGGCTCGTTTTGTCAGATAAATATTCCTGGTGATGGAGGAATCTATTCATGTTTCTACAGAGTTTAAAAATATTTTTCAATTCAGTTCTAGACTTACCTTTCCTCATTGTCGGGGCGGAACCCAATTCATTCTCGGTTTCTGTATAACCAGGAATGTAAATTACTGTCGTTTGACTGTTGTCCAGCAGAGGTACTATATCACGTGCATTTTTCAAGCTGAAGTCTATATCCGAATTATTAGCCCTGGAAGGAAGTAACTCCTTTGTATGTGTTATAAGTAGATACAGTAGAGCAGGCATCGGAATTAAGTGATCTTTTCGGCCGAGTTTCAGAGGCGACGCCTCCTTTCTCCCGCCGCGCGTCTTGGTCCCCGCGGCGGCCCAGAAGCCTCGAGCGCCTCAGGCCCGTGCCGTATGAACCGCGCGTGGCGCATTGGGGCGACACCCGTATCAATAGGTTTCCACATCACCCATGGGGTACTATCATCGATGCGTTTTTTTTTGTCAGTGGTATCCCCTGTAGGCCTATTCCACTGTGCCGCGTGATAAAAAATAGAGTGGAAAAGAGCGTTTTATTATCAAAATTTTAAACATGTTTGGGAAAACTAGATTTTCGCGCACGTTTCGACAATTTCGATTTAGATTTACCCAGCACGTCGAAACGTGCGCGAAAATCTAGTTTTCCCAAACATGTTTAAAATTTTGATAATAAAACGCGCTTTTCCACTCTATTTTTTATCACGCGGCACAGTGGAATAGGCCTACAGGGGATACCACTGACAAAAAAAACGCATCGATAATAGTACCTCATGGGTGATGTGGAAACCTATTGATACGGGTGTCGCCCCAATGCGCCACGCGCGGTTCATACGGCACGGGCCTGAGGCGCTCGAGGCTTCTGGGCCGCCGCGGGGGCCAAGACGCGCAGCGGGAGAAAGGAGACGTCGCCTCTGAAACTCGGCCGAAAAGATCACTTACACTTGATTCCACAGTAGAGCATCAAGATTTCGCGCAGGCACGACCCTCAGGCGACGTTCTCTACTCTCTCTGTTCACTCTTCGTGCGGGACTGTTTACGTTGACAACGGTCAGGTCCCGCGTTTGGGATGTACCAATTATTCCTTGGAAATTACCACGACCAATCGCATGCGGTTCAAACCGTGGGTAGTAGTGGGAGCTACGCAGATCGGTCGCAAATCGGTAGGGGAGTCGAGATGCTCCAATGTGGAATCAAGTGTAGAGTATACATAAAAGCAAGCTTATTGATTTCTTTAACATGATTGTATATCGTAAAATTACCTATTGTGGAAACGCAGAAAAATGGTGTCTATTAATGGCCAGTCAGCTGCCACATCTGTGAACGAAATTGATTGAAAACATTGCAAGTTACTTTATTCTATTCTGCATTTTTTCAAATTTAAAAAAAAAACGGCGCTAAGAACAAAGTTGAAAATAAAAATATTTCTATTATTTTTATGTTACACAAATGATTTTGGGAACGAAACAGGATTTCAGTGAGGAGGGTCTATCCTTTCCCATTAAAACTAACGGCAAACGAAGTCCGTATATTTAATAGTTTCGACGATATAAATTTATTTCTGAAGGCAGTTTACGTAGGAATCGACAAAAACTGTAAACTTTGAAAGCTCGGGTTTGTCAAACAATTTACAAACTGGGAAATGATGACTTAAATCCCACCTAATTTCATAAGGCACTGAAGTGATCGAGTTGGCGTGAAATGGGCCAATATGATTCTCCTATTTAAAATACGATTCAAACCTTCGAGAAACTTACTTGCTGCCAGTACACTCGATAGAGCAAGGAAACTGAAGAGTCCAACTGTGGCCATGTTTGAATAGCAATCGAAGCCTGACCGTAGAACTACAGCGTTTCTTTTCTCTACGAGGAATATATATGCAGTAAGTGGATTTGGTAAATTGTGCAGTGTGCTATCAGTTTTGCGGAAATTATAGGGGAGGGCTTGCCGATATCGTATCACTTACGGCAGCGCCGTTCAGGAGTTGCCGCGTAGGGCAACTGGTCAGTAGAGGTGGAGAATTATCGATAGTCGGCACTATCGATAATTTCCGATAGTTGGGCCATTAACCATCGATAGTTATTGATAATTATCGATAGTGGTGGTATAATGCAAAACATTTTGTACCCAGTAAATAGCGTAGCACATAGACGTCTATAGGCCGTCTAGACCTAAAACGGACATACAATTGAGGTCGTTTAAGACGTCTGTGCTATTTGGGTATATCACCTGAATTCTGATATTACCACAGAGGAGGTATAGAATATCTCCATACAACCTCCATACCTTGTCGGTGATATTACATGGTGTTATTCTGTGTTAGGAATAAAATACATTTATAATTGAAAAGTAACGTATATTTATTTTAATTTTGTAAATTACCAGCTTCTATCACCCATGCATTCTTATTTATAAATACTAGCATGTCCACATTTTTGGGTTTTAAACGTGTTCTGCGATCAGTTATAATTTGCCCTGCAGTGCTAAAATTTATTTCGCTGGCAGTCGACAATCCTGGAATACACATGTACTTACATACTAATTTACACAAATAATTTGTTTCAGTTTCCTTGTCGAGCAATTTCCAATAATTTAAAACATCAGTATTTTCTACGACATTTGGTTTTTCCAAATATTGCCTTTTTATGATAATGGCATCTGCAGCCGTGCTTCGACTTTTTTCGTTAATTCTTTGTCCAACAAATACAAACAACGACTTTTTACATGGTGGACAATCACTTTCTGGATCTTTTATATTCTGAGTTTGTTTGTTTATGCAGGTATCTTTTAATATATTATTTAGATCTGACTCCAAAAGAGCTGATGCTTGATTAAAATTTTCCTGGTTTCTAAAACCATCCCTTTTAAATCTAGGATCAAGAACTGTTGCGATTCTGGTTATCGATCTTAACTCAAAAGGAAAGAGTCTCTCCGTTACGGACTGTATAAGATTTTTACAAATTATTTTGCCCTCTTTACTCTTCAAGTTTGGACAAAGATCTATTAAATAATTATAAATGCCATAACTTAGAGGTATAATCAATGAAATTGTTACGTAATTAGCTCCAGAAACTTTTGTTGTTGCTTCTTCGAAGCAGCTTAAAACATTTTTGATATCTTCTAAAATTGTTGTTTCATCCACCGACAATGGTAAGGGAGCATTCCGTAGCTTCAACAGTGCTGTGTTGACTGGATCAGTGACTTGTAAAATTCTTTTAATCATGTCATAACAGCTGTTCCATCTAGTTGGAACCTCCTGGATTAATTTATAAAACTGTTTATGTAAAGCTTGCTGCTCTTGTTTTAAAATTGCATTTGCCTTAGTGCTGCTTTTAAACCATTTTACTATATCCTTGCACTTGTCTAAAATAGCTTTTATATCCTTTAGCTTAAGAGCATCTTGCACAGCTAAATTAAGGGTGTGCGCGTAGCAAGGCAAGTGTCTTTTCTTGAAAATGTCACATGCTTTTATCATATTTCATGCATTGTCTGTAACAATGCAGGAAATTTTATTTTCAATCCCCCATTCTTTGGAAATTTTCTCCAGTGCCTGTTTAATATTTTCTCCAGTGTGGTCTTCGCACAAAAGTGTTGTGGCTAAGACAATCGTTTTCAACTGAAAGCTTGAGTTGATAAAGTGACATGTGACAGTCAGATATGATTCGTTATTTTTGGATGTCCACATGTCAGTCGTTAAGGCCACATAGTTAATTTTATCCAACATTTCTTTTAATTTTTTTGCTATGTCGGAATATAGTTTTTGCATGATATTTTCCCTCAGTGTATATTTACTTGGAATTACATACTTAGGATCTAGCTTATTCACAAACATCCTGAAACCTTTATCATTAACTATATTGAATGGTTGGAAATCTGTTGCAATCAGGAGAGCCAATGTTACGTCTAAATCTCTTTTCCTCTCTGAATTATTATCATATTCCACTGATCTTTTAAAAAACGTGCTTATTGAATTCATGTTGGTCTGTGTTAAAGCTGACTCACTGCTAGTACTTGTTGATGCTTCGACTAGATCTTCCTGCGTATTTTGGGCTTTGTGAAATCTTTTTATATGGTCAGCTAAATTGCTAGTGTTACCGCTGGTTTTATACTCCTTCCCACAAGTAGTGCATTTCGCAAATTTGCCATCAGCAGACCTCTTAAAGAATTTCCAAACCAATGAAATCTTTCGTCTTTTATTTTGTACTTTCTTTAATGATTTTTCAAAATTCACATCATCTTCTCTTTCACTTTCATTTTCTTGATCCTGTTTCTTCAAATTGAAATTTTTTAAGCTGCTTCTCTCTATAAAATATTTGTAATATATATATAGAAAAACAAATGTAATATACATATAAAATAAAATAAATTTTTAATGTACAACTTACCATTTCTTGTTGAATCCATTATTATAGCAAAAGGAAAAATTATATAACATAAACTATATTACAACTAATAAACTATACTATATAATATAAACTATATATATAAAGAAAATAATACAAAGCAAGATTATTCAAGCCACAAATGCTTGGAACGTAAAATCACATAAAATGTCTTTCTGTGGTGTGACCAAATTGACAAAACACGATCGCTATCGTAAGTTACAGAACAAATGCCTATCAATAGATTGTAGTTACCGGAATTTTTAAATTCGCGGCATTAATTGATATACTTAGGAAATTAAAGTAATACATATATAAGGGAAACGAGAAATACAATCTAACAAATTATTCTTTATTATTCAATAGAATATTTTTAATCTATGTACTTCGCTATACCATTTTTTATTTATAAAAGTTTTAAAGGTAATAAAAAACGCTGTTCAAATATGTATAATACAGTTTATTTTTAATACGCGTAATAATATTACAAATTAAATTTGGGATTCTGAATTTTAGTTATTGTTTTTGAATTGACTATCCTACGATTTTCAATACCGATAATTATCGATAGTGAAAATAAACTATCGATAGTTTTCGATAGTGAGAACCATCGATAACTATCGATAGTACCATCGATAATTCTCCACCACTACTGGTCAGACAGCCCGGGGCAAACACTTGCTGGCGGCGCGCAAGCCACGCCACCCCGGGCAATACGGTACAGATGCCTGGGATGAACAAGGACCGTCGCCTCCCTACGCATCTACGAGCCCGTACTCCCGCCACAACCATTCCTCCCCACTCCGCTCTAACGATAGCTGACGTCACTGCCCCGAGCTTTGCTCGCAGCGTTTGCCCCGGGCAAATGCGGCTGCCCATGCCCTGAAAACGGTAGCCTGACCGGCGCTGACTTACGGGGTTAGGTCACCTTGGACGAAGACAAAGTTATAATCATTTTCGGCCATATTTTTAGGGAGATAGTAAAATAAATGGAAAATTCAACATGAAACCTGTTATTGTCCAACGCTCGACGGAAAAAGTAGTATTTTTTTCGTACAAAATGGCGGCCGTAGGGCCGTGATGGGCAACATCTTGCCGAACGACGTTTTTCACGGTATTTAACCTCACGGCTATATCGTTTGATCTCGAACAAAAAAAAAGTTTTATTCCCTACACGCCTAAAACTGAATATCCATTTATAACGGAGTCGGGGCATCGCGAAGAGTAGAATATCCTTCCGGATTCGTTAAATAAGTTTTCCACTAATGTAATCGAATATTCACAACAGTGGATGTAAGATACCCGTAAAATATGGGGAAAGTACATTTCTTCTCCCCTTCATTTCATTCCCTTTAATTCAAAAAGAAACTTGAGTAGGCTGTAGATCAATGTTTCTCCGACAAATAAAAAGAAATACGAATCAAATTTTAGTGAAATTAGAACAGAAGTACGAAACCTTAAGCTGTGTAAAGATTGAATAATTATAACGAGTTCAATCGATATTCCATACTCTGTACACTGTATACCGCGATAACTTAAGGGGGAACACCACTGTGACGGCCGGAAAAATGAGCCTATTTTTAAGATTTTTTTAAGGAATAACTTACAGTTTTATTATAAAATTGTTATTACCTATCTTTAGAACAATGTCTTAAGAGACTATAAAAAAAAAAGTAATAGAAAAACATGCATAGATTTCCATATATACAGTTAATCTCCTACACCCCTCACAAGAAAAACATAGGTCGCTTATCGAAACGATATCTCTGGAACGGCAACTCTGAAATCAATTTTTTTTTTAATATAATCGGTATGAGTGTAGTTTCCGTTGTAGATTCTAATAAATCTGTGAATGCAAGAATATCTACTAGAAATACCTAATTAATGATGTACTTAAGAAATAAAATCGATTCAAATATTTTTCGTAATGAAAATAGCGTTTTTCTTTTAGCAGTATGCGTGTTCTCAATACCGCCTACCGGAGAACAATGGTTTCGATGTAATGCTTGTTACAGGTGAGGTCACGAAATGTGCGGAGCAACCGAAATAAACTTTATTTGTCCAATATGTACATCGGAACGTAAAAAATAAAATATTTTAAAAATCTATATTTTCAAATTTCTATATTATTCTAATAAAAATGACATCAAAGATGGATAAAAAGACATTTTTACAGCAAGAAATAATAAAAGCACATGTGAAAATGACTTTAAAAACTCATATATACATGAATTAATCAATATTTCTTGAGTAGGCGATATTAGGTACACTTTTTTCAGGACCCGATTTTTGCATGTCTTACGTTTTTTGAGTCCTAATTAACAATTTGTAGGTTTCAACGATTATAACATATGCTACATGAAAGATGAATAATTTCTCTTTACTTTGAAACGAACTGCATGGAAAAATATCAATTATTATTCAATCGACAGCGATTTAACTTTTGCCTGGCGATATTAGGTACAGTCACCCTACGCCTCGCGGAGTGGAGAGTCTTGAGTAGGGATTGCAAATTTACCGACATTTTCAATTACCGGTAATTCGGTAACATTTTCAATCAAAACCGGTTTACCGATAATTTACCGGTATTTTTTAAGGTATTGAAAATATAAGAGTAAACATTACAAAAAAAACTTTTTTAACTCTAATCGAGCATTACAATAAATGCTAATTACAATATGCTAATAAAACTATTCTGTTAAATGAGATAGCACAAAATAGATATATTTGTGTAACTATTGACAATACTTATTAATATGGATCTTCACCACGAAAACAATGAAAAGAATCTTATCTTACATACATAGGGTAGATGTACCATTTGTGGCCACTGCACCATTTGTGGCCACTGTCTTATTTATTCCGATATATTAAGTATTCTTAGTTTACTTTCATTACAATGAATGAAGCTGTCTAAGGGTGGGTTATGTTGGCACCATTTCTACTACTTTCTACTGTCTTGTTGTCCCGTTTTATTTAATAATCATACGTGAATGTGCAAACCTTTGATAACTTTCCACATCCTTGCACATGGTGCTTAGCATACGACTGGTAAGAAAACAATTAGTTACTGTATTTAACAAGAGTATGGATGAAGTTTTATACATATTTATATTAAAAAACAAATATTTTTGAGATTTAAAAAAGAATTTCAACGATATAACCTAAACTCTAGTGGAATTAGGCACTGACCAAAAATGGTACATCGAAAATGGAATTGTACCATTCGTGGCCACGTAATGGCCATAAACAGTCCACGGTACAACCATTTTTGGTCAGTAGGCATTCTCATTAGCAACTTATCGTACAATACCTAATTATTGTAAAATTATTATACAATAGTTAGCGAAAAAATTCTTCTAAAGTCGAAGATTTTTACGATTCGTGAAAAGTCATTCGATGATGTCTTCAACGAAATTCTTTTATGGCCCGAAAAGCAAATCATAAAGCGAAAGCGGAAAGCAGTTGAACATTTACCTGCTGTAATAACATCAGACAAATGGATGGAGATCATGTTGGCCAAAAAAAAAGAAAAAGAGAACAAAGAAGAGGAGAGAAAGATTAATAAAGAAAAAAGACTAGCAAAAATAGAAGAAAATAAAAAGATTAAAGCCATAAAGTTCGAAGAAAGGAATAAGAAAAAAAAACAGAAAAAGCAAAACCTGTCGCTACCAAAAGAAAAAGTAAAAAGGATATTGGCAGTTAATATTATTTTTGTGCAGCAAGTATTGTATTATTTGTTCAGTAGTGAACATTTGTAATAAATTAAAAACTACAATTCTTACTGTGGGTCTTTCGTATTACCAATTCTATAAGTGGCCACAAATGGAAAGCCGGCTGGCCAAAAATGGTACTCTAGTGGCCACAAATGGTGCAAAACAGTCTGGCACGATAATATAATGATTTTTTAAATAATTATGTTTAAAACATTGTTCAACGTAGAATATTTTAATTATCTGTATATTGTGGATTACACTTATATATTCTTTACTTTTGTGTACGTATTCTTTTGTAAGTTATGTATCTGTGAGTGGTACGGAAATCCTTCAAGTGGCCACAAATGGTACATCTACCCTAATTAAATATTTTTATTTAACAATTTTTTTAACAAATAAGCACGCAAGAAACATAATTTGTCTAAACTTTGGTCTCCTGATCGCGATCTAATTTTTGTACAAAGTAATCCAGCCACGAATAAAAATTCCACTCTCAGATTCTACACTCGTTGGTCGGATAGTCATTAAGAAATCATATGCCATTTTGTAGGAGGAAGGATAATCACTGGATTAATAATGGTGAATACGTTTATTAAAGAGTATAAAAGAAAGGTGTGCGCGCTAATGCTCGCGCTTGCGATTCGCGGCGATCTCTGCCTCGAGCGACGCGTCGCCCGGCCACACTTTGGAAACGTGGCAACGCACGCACGGCAACGTCGAGTGTCGATTGTCAATCGTCGCCGCTTCGGTCGCTGGCAAAATAATGTCCCGCTGCGCATTACTGGATCTGTCTTGATCTTGCCGCACGCGCCCGCGTAAGAATTGGACTACGTGGCCCTACAATTTGTACCTATATATTTTCTCCTTACTATTTCTACTTGAAAATACGTCCATTGTTTTGATGACTTGATTTAGATTTTTAGTTCTCTTTTGGCTTAGAGTTAATTCTTCATGAGATACTTCGGTTTTCGTCTTTATTAGTAATTGAAGTTTTTTTCACTGATAACGATGTAGACCGAAATAACGAACGCATATATGCGCTATATTGATATACGTAATTTATCGAATTACCGGTAAAAATTGGACGAATTACCGGTAAAAATTTTAGGGTATTTCTCGCGATTTACCGGGAAACCGGTAAACCGGGTTACCGGTATTGCAATCCCTAGTCTTGAGACTACCTCGACATGATCACTTTGTGCAAAGTGAAAAGTAACGGGGAATCCCCTGGGATCGTCGGGCTTAAGCTACTACCGCTGATGGAGGGGGAAACACCTACAGAAACGGTGGTTATATGTGCATGAACTGCGCCAGCGTCATGCACACATGACCACCCCTGGGATCCCTGGGGAATCCACTCCGCGAGGCATGCCTTGCGAGTAGGGTTTGTCGGTTTTTATAAACCGGTTTTTTTTATAAATTTGATAAATTCGAAAACCGGTTTTTAAATTTAAAAAAAAAACCGATTTTATATACTAGAATTAATATGTGAAAATGAATTAATTATTTAATTAAAAACGTTAACATTTTGACTTGAAATGCCTCGGGCACAAACATATTGTAGTAGGAAATAGTTTACTGTAAGACTAATCTTCATGAGTTCATATTTTCGGACGAAATATACTTTATGAAATATAGATTTATAATTTATATTTTGTACGGATTTCAGTTATTTTAGTTTTGTTTTTGTTTGATTTTGTATGCAGTGTATTTTATTTTAGTATATTTTTGTAATTCCATAAATATTTTCTATATTAATTATATTTTTTGTGAAAATTCGAAAACCGGTTCAACCGGTTTTTTCAAAAGTCGGTTTTTGTATAAATTGCGAGCAAGCCTCGCAAAGGCGATACGCAGCGAGTCACGAACCCCTGCGACGCATACCTGAATAGGGAAGGGGGGAACCGGTGGGAACACTATCCCATCTGCAACTTCGTTACAGTTGTGAGAGAACCGAGAATTCGGTTGCAACTTTGGTTGCATACTCGAGGGGAAACGAAGATTATATTGTAAGGTCTGTTGCATTTCCAAGCGTAGGTAAACATAATTTTCATCATATTTAGTTTCAATTCTAACCGCTGTTGGCATTGCGATCGGATTCCATTTTGAATCGTTAATGTTGCATGCGACACGAAAATGGTAAGAAGGCTCTCGAGCCCTGATTTGTGACAAAAATTTACGTAGGATGTAAGGCCATCGACGAAGTTTAGGATAGACCTATCAGAAGGATATGTGCAAGTTGGAATATTTCAGCAAGATACTGGAACAGACGGGTTTTTGACAATTTTTAAAGTCCTCTCTGCTTCAGCACCTTATTGAAATATACTAAGTGATCATTGCTTGATGAGGTATTCCACGAATTCAGCGGCCTCTGTTCATGAACAGCGTCGAACTCAGCAACTGCTTTGAAATGTGTTGAAATGCTGAAGGGTTTTCGCGCTTGTATACGTGTGACTTGTTTAGAGTGAACCGTTGCGAATTGTGATGTAACTAATTTTACATACTGTAACTAGAGCGATTATTAATCGTGTGTATTTCTGCTTTACAGGTAAGTAATTTTTACATAAATGGCATTGAATGCAATCACCGGCTGCATTATCGACTGTGTTCATCGAAATGAAAATTGCACAAGATACTGCTTCACCCGAATTATCCAATTACACTTGTAACATTTCATTGTATTGCATTTCACTTATTTGAATAAAATGCAGCTAAGTGATAAAAGAGTATTATCATTTAATGAGCCTTTCATCCACTACATACTCCTTCCTATTCCAAATCACATATAAAAGACATGCTAAAAAGAACACCTAACATGATCCTTCCACACTGAGTTGCTTTTAAAAATCTTCATATTAATGCACTATTTTAAACATGCCTGCTACTCTCAAACTCTATCAACTTTCGTTCGAGGCTTCTACTTCTCTGCATCAAACAGTTCTGTCTCTAACAAGGGGACCCCATAGCTGAGCCCCCGTGGATTTTAATAAAATTTTAGGGGATGAATCTGGAGGTCACCTCGAATACCCTCTGCTAAATATTTTATGCCAATGAGCATTATTTATAAACAATCGATATGTGAGTCTTAAAAGCAATTCACTTCAAACAAATTTCAAGAAAGTGAGTTGGGTGAGTGCGTACAGCGCTTCCAAGCAAAAACGAAATGGAATTTATTCCTGAGCTAGACACCCTATTCAATGAACTGCAGCTAGACAATCCAAATAATTACTACATACTGGCAGGAGATCTCAATGCCCGCCACACCTCATGGAAAAACAACACAAACAACCCACGGAGAATAGCCCTAAAAAAATGGCTCGAAAATAATGATACTAGATTTAAAATCGCACTCCACGGCTCTTACTACCCCTCATTCCCTAAAGGTAACTCCTACATAGACCTCTGCCTCTCCGACCAAAGAATGCTCCTACACAATCTAACGAACAACGGACTGAAGACAATACCAGCCGACAGTGACCACGACGCATTAAAAATCACAGCCACAATCAGTGACCTAACAGACATAGAAACTGACTCACCTGACATAAAATTTAACTTTAGCAAAACAGACTGGAATCGCTTCAATATCACAGCACAGAAAAAAATCAAAGACATCTCGCTACCCCACGACAGAAACCTAAGCAACGACGAAATCGACAAAGGACTCGAAGACCTAGATACAGCCATAAGACAAGCCATCTCCTCCGCAGTACCCAAAATCAAACCTTCCAACTCCTCAGACAAATATTCAAACAAAAAAATAGCCAAACTCCAAAAAAACAAAAAATATTTGATCAACCTGGTATTCCACCTCAAAAGCACCGGCATCCCCAACAACAGTTCCCTACACCGCAGACTTACCGGACTAATCAAAGAAGCAAAGAAAAAAATTAATGACCAGTACAGCAAATCTTACAACAGTTACTGGGAAAAAAAAATAAGAAACATCCAACCCGACAGCAAAGCTCTCCAACAAATCAACAACCTATTCAAAGGCAGAAGAATGTCCCCAATAGACACCCTCACAATAGCGAAAACGGAAACAAACCTTTTACGCAACGCCAACATTGACACTAACAACCTCCCAACAAACAAAGACAATCTGCTAATCTTTAATAATCCGATAGACAAGCTAAACCTGCTAGGAGCACAATACGCCTTGAGAAACTCCCAGAACATCAACCTAGGCCAAAAAGTTTTTTCTGACACAATCACCCGCAAAGCCCTAGAAATCAAAGCCAAAATCGAAGCCGACATAGACAGTAACGTCACCGCAACTCAATTCTCGAATTCAAACCCATCCCACAATCCCTGCGAACAAACCACCCCAAACTTTTTCACTAACATATACTTGCTCGCAATAACCCTCAAAAAAACTAACAGCAAAAAATCAGCGGGCATCGACGGCATTCCCAACACCATACTAAGGAGACTCCCAAGCAAATTCATCTATCTATACACCATACTCTTTAACAACGCCCTAAACAACTCTTACTTCCCGAAAAACTGGAAAACAGCAAAAACCATATCAATAAAAAAGAAAGGAAAGAACGGAACCATGCCCTCAAGCTACAGGCCAATAAGTCTGCTGCCAAATATAAGTAAAGTCTTTGAAAAAACGATCCTCGACTCACTTACACACTACATAGATGAATACCAATTAATCCCCGAAGAACAATCCCCGAAACAATTAATAAATTAACATCCGACGTTAACTGGGCCCTGAACGACGGAAAAGACATAATCAATCGGGTACAAGAAAAGGCATGTCTAGATACATATTTACTCGTTTCGTCCCACATGCGTACACAATTTAATTAATTCTGCAAAAGGGCGCAAGTTGGCGCAACTGGAAATTGGACTTTCTAACACTAGAATGGTTAGTTATTATATGGGTATTTTTTATTTTCTGGACAAATTTGGACATTTTTCTAAATCGACAAAAAAAATTTTTTTTTTTTGAGAGGTTGAAAAACATAAATAAAATCATTAAATTTTGTTTTTATACTACATAAATAACTTCTTAACAATCAACCCTAAGGTGTAGTATGATGGTAGAAATTTTTTTCATTATTCTAATACTAATTATTTACATCCATATGACAGCCTCCTCCAGAAGTGGACGTGTTTGCTGTTAAAAATTCGGGATTTAAAATGTTTAAAAAAAATTTTTTTTCATCATTTCGTATCCATTAGTGCTCAAAGATAATGCTCATATAATTATATCAATGAAAATAGGTACTTCATATTTTCGTCGATGTCCGTGAATTTGCCCGCGTCGTCCCACTGTGCGCCGGCCAGGCAGCGCGTGCGGCACACGGATAGAGGGACGGGTACGCTTGGTCGTGGAGTGGTGGTAGCACCCGTGGGATATTTCCCTCGGTTCTGGCATCACTGTCACGAACCCCTGCGACGCATGCCCGAAGAGGGCAGGGGGGAACCGACGGGAACACTATCCCATCTGCAACTTCGTTACAGTTGTGAGAGAACCGAGAATTTGGTTGCAACTTTGGTTGCATACTCGAGGGAAACGAAGATTGGATTCACAGACCAGATATAGGATAGACTTATCATCCAATGTAATTTTGTGTCATACCACAGACCAGGTACCTGGTCTGTGGTCATACCATCGACGAAGTATAGGATAGACCTATCACCTTATGGGACTTCGTGTCACCGCCCAAACTGTGTTACCGATCCATAATTTGAGGACTGAATTCAGCGGCCTCTGTTCATGAACTATACGTGTGACATGTTTAGAGTGACAGCTTGACATAGAGAGCAGGCTTTCGTTACTCTACGCTTTGGCTCGATTTGTCAACGACTCACGTGGACTCAAGGAACAACCTTTTGGGAAATATGGCACCAAGATTGCTATTGGAGTCTTTTTTTTTAATATTGTTGGAGAAATAAAATGTAATTGAAGGATAAATATTTGGAATTGATTCTGGGCGGATGGAATAGAGATTAATGAAGATAGATGATCGCAGCCAATCGGCTCGTATTATTTGTCATGGAATTAATAATTGTATTACAATGTTACTTGTGATACGATTAGTAATTATACTTCAAATAATACAGATTGCCCAGGTCTCACCACGTGGAGGCGCTGCGAGTGGAGACCCGCCGTAACCGCGGCCCATCCGCCCTCCTTTTATGCAAAATTGTATTTTCATTTCCATGGATCCCCCTGATGCACGCTTGCAAAACGATCCTCGATCGCTCCACAACCGGGCAACAGAAGGAGTCCTTCTGTAAAAAGATATCGCGATGAAGCTAAGCAGAATTTAAAACATTTCTTTATTTCTTTCATTTCAAATTTAAAGAATTTTCTGGTATATTTCTACCATGATAATTATTCACAAAGTTCGGAATGAAACAAAGAGAAAGGGGGGGGGGAATTTGGGGGAAATTGTCAAGGAAAAAACTTTTAGCAAAAAGTTTTTCTTCGTTTCACTCCCAATTAGTGAATAATTATCATTTCCTATTCATTAATAGGAAATATGCCAGTGCATATTTCCTATGCCTACTTAAATACTAATAATTCCTACATACGAGCGCTCGTATTTAATAATTGCTACTTATATTTAGTTAAACACTGCAGTGTTTATCTTTTTCCTTAAAAACTACTTAATTCTATGTGGCCACTAAACACCTTAACTAACCATATACATATCTACTTAAATTTAAATAATCACCTGCCTAATATAAATCTCAAAGTGTCGCGTCTTTCTTACTTCCCTCGATGGACCCACGATGTTACCTGAAACATTCTCAAAAGTATTAATAAAAATTCCTTGAGTTTTGCTTTCTCATGGATGATGAACCTGAAATCCTCTTTTTCCAATATTCTTCGCACATAATACTCTGCAACAGAAACTTTATCAGTGGATTAGTACCTACAATCTATCTCGATTAAGTAATGTAATTTCAACAAATATAGTCTTTTCATTGAATCACTATTGCCCAAATATTGAAATATCATATTTGAAGCTACAAGCCAAAACTCAATATGGAATATCAATTTGGTATTAAGATGAAAGAAGAAAAAGATTAAAAAATACTGCTTCATTGTCAGCAGACCAAGTAGGCAATCAAAACTTTAGCAATTGATGAAAAAGAAGCTACTAATGATATTACATTTCATTCCGAAGCAATCGATATTCATAAATTTAAGCACTTTGCTTCTAGTTTCCTTCTAGTTTCTCATTAATTGGCATCTTCAAACTTTATGTATCAATGACTCGACTATACAATAATCGAAAACATTTATGCAAATGTTCAAGATTAGAATAATTGCACTTTACTGCACAGTAATCGAAGTTACTTTCATACAGAAAGTAGCAACAACGAGCACGCGTTAATATTGAAAATTTACTATCAATATAAAGTGCCGAATTGCATTTGCCTATTTTTTCAGTGCAAATTTCGTTTCAACATCATCAAATTAAGCAACAATCGCGGGTGAATTTTGATCAATGCAAAGGAATGTTGAAACTTTATAAAAATAAAAAACTACATTTCTTATCAATCTGAAAATAAATACAACGAACGCAAAAATCAGCAACGCTAATGAGGAATAGCTGCTACTACTTTTCAAAGACTCTAATTAGAACTTCAATTGGATGGAGGTGTGTCAGAAATCTGTAATTTCTGTTACAAATAATGAATTACACCTGTCATCGCCATTCTTTCAGTCATAAAATAAATTTTTTCCGATGCCATTTTATGAAAATTGGAACTTCAAATTTAAAAATATTCTAGAAAAGATGGAAAACATTTTTTTGCAAGATATGAATATACTTTTAAATAAATATTTCCAGCGACAAACACTCGATTCAAGGGTGGGTAGGTGGTGGTAAGAGGAGGAGAAAGGTGCAGCCGCGTAGGGCTGCTAGAAAAAATGATCAGTAACCAGAACGGCAGCAGATCATTTTCTACTCATTAATGCAAGAAAACCGTGAGTGGACCGCTTCTTTCTTTCGCAACGCTAACTTATTACAGACTAAAATCAACTCCCGAGCATAGTCACTAGGACTTTGGACTACTCGCAGCACTAATTTCTCAAACAACTTCAAAATTCTCGGATGGTGCTTCATTACTGAAAATTCTACCGTACTTGTTACAAATACCGAATAGCAAGCCAAAAAGCTCCCAAGGAGCTACACTACTCTGAAAAGTATAAAAAGCTACCGAGAACCACCACGTACGTGGTTTCATTTTTCGCAACACTAATAAAAATTCAGTGCACCTGTGTCTCGTAATACGCAACTCTAACTTTAATTCGTTGCAGCCTTCCTGAAGGCTGTGCAGCAAATCCAGCTGCTCGTGACTCCTTGGTCCCAGGAACATGTCTCCAGACATGTCGCAGGACAGTTTTGGGGCATTGGGGGCTGGGGGCGCAACACTAATTACAAACGCGATCAGTCATCATCGCAACACTAACTCGAAAGAATATTAAGAATCAAACTAGGAAGACTAATTAAAAACACGCGATCAGTCGCATCGCAGCTCTAATAAAATAATACCTACTATGAATCAAAAGTAATGCAATAAATCAAACTCTAGTAACTTGAATTTAAAACACAAGAACAATTTCAAAAACAATCGCGACTCTTTTTTCGGAGAACTACAAACAACCACGGTCGATATTCATTCGCAACGCTATGCTGGAACCAAACGCGGGGAATACTCGATACGCAACGCTAATTCAAACCGTGATCAACATTTAGTCGCAACACTAACTGGACCCGTAATCTTCTTCGCAACCCTAATTGAAAACGCGGTATGCTCAATTTAAGGGGGGCGGGGGGGTGTCGATGGGTCTTTGCCTATTGCCAACCAAACTACTGCTACTACTACAACTACAGGCGAGCATAATGGAAAAGAAGAATAACCCTGCACCCGAAGATGCAGGGCCATTCTTGGTAGCCCACATGATGTGGCCTTTTCTCTGGCCGGGCTATCTTCGGCTCTTTGGCCACTTCTTGCTTCGGGCGGTCCGCCCTTCTGAAAGTTAATAGCCCGCTCAAGCCCATCCTGCCGACCGCGACCAGCGACAATGTGCAATGTCCCACTGGCGTCAAAAAGTCGACACAGCGAGGCCACTCGCGCTAGTCTCGCCGTCGACTTTTCTCACAAATTTCCTGAAAGCAGGTCATCGCGCGAGGGAACATGCGATCAGAGAATACGATGACCTGCCCCGGCCCTACCTACTTATATTTAAGTCACACATTCGTACCAGAAGGTAAGTTACCTATCCTAAACCAAACCTATATTTAAAAAAGGGCAAAACAGTCTCTCAAACACAATCACCGTCAACCCGCTCCACGATTCTCAAGCATCGCCGCCCGGGTGCAAAGCCTACACTAGAGAGACCGTCCCGGGACGACTCCGTCACCCGAGCTTGGCCACAATCACACTCTAATAGGTACGTACCAGTTTTCACTGAAATCGGCTGGCAAAGGCAGTGACCATTGCGTATACGTACGATTAAAATAGCAATTAATTATTTTCAATTACAAACAATGTGCACTATACGTATTATGTACGTACATCAATCGTTATTACTTTCTCGGTTGATTGTACGAGATTGATTGAGTTTCATATTCCAAGATTATTTACTAGAATGATCATCGTGCGCAACAAGGAATATGATACATTGATATCATTATTGCAATGAATAATAATGTAATTTTATAGTGTTATTAACATGGTCTTTGATAAAAATTCCGACGCAAATTCCACCGCCTAACCACACAAACACACACAGGTGGAAAATGCGGCGTGCACGATACACTAACGCAATGCCAGCCGCCGACATGTATTTAATTAATAAACAAAGTCATCGTGCCCCATTGCCTTGACTCACCCCAGTAGCGCATGGGCACGTGGATGTGTTAAAAGGCAATGGGTACGGAAAGATATCCTGAAAATCCTCAACTAAGAGAAAGTATGATTAGTCTGTATAGTGTCTAGCAAGGTAAGGTATTGTTTCATTTTATATTATTAAACAAAATGGCTTGACTTTCAACTTGTGAATAGTTTAAACTTTGATAAATAAGAAATGACTCTACTTTAGATGAAGAAAAGGACTCTACTCGACATTCAATTAGCAAGAAAAAAGACTCTAAAATTGAATTATTTAAGAAAATGACTCTAAATCATGAAAAATTTACGTCAATAATTTAAAACGGGCGATTCCAGCGTCAAAGTAAATTTCATATAACAAGAAAGTATGTTCTCATGCTAATTACTTTGAATCTGAAATTTGCCCACCCTCAATAATTGTCTTCTTGCATATGGAAATTAATTATTCTATTCTGTACGCAAACGAGTGACCTTTATAAGAAAGGAATTACACTTGTATGCCTGTTATCATTTAGACATCAAGTTATTTTTGAACACGTAGTAAAAAAAGAAAATCCAAGTCATTTTAATCGTCGCAATGACGAAATCGGAGGGCATCCGATTTTTCCACTACTTTTCTGAGCTGCTATGCACCTTTATGTGCATTATTTAATAAATATCTACATCAATGTATTCAATGTATCAATGATAAACATTCGGGTTAGGAATCGTTTATCATGGGAATTATGATTACAATTTGATGATATTGAAAAGGCGCGGCGTACAAGAAGACCCTAGCCGTCGTCTAATAAATACATACATAGACAAAACACGGTTACAATTCACGGGCATGGTTACCATACCCGCGATCATTATGCTCGCCAAAGCACGTATACAACCGGTCACTCGTGTCGATTCGGACCAAACGTCTTACGACATGATTGAGTGACCAGAGGAACCATAATGCATGCGCACTCACATTTCGCTGCGCCCCGGTGACGAAGACGCCAACACCGCTCCTTACTGGTCAAATAAAGTCATCAGGCTGGTCAGAAGAAGTCATCAGGCTGCTCAGCTGCGCCAAAACTGTAACAAAGGAACAGAACACGATTATAATTTCATTTAAAGTTACGATTGTTTGACCTCTGATAAAGAATCACGAAGCAATTCAAAACTATCGAAACTTTTTATCATTTTAACATTTTAAGAACACTTTTTTCAAAAATTTTGAAGAATAAACGCTACTTTAAAGGAATTAAATGAAATACATAGATACTTACATCTTTCCATTAATATTCTGCGCACAAATCTCCTCTTCAGCTGACGCACTGACTCTAATTCCCGATACCGAGTTTCGCTTTCAATAGTAAACAAATAAAGAAATAGAATACTACTAACGCGCCCCAAAGATCGTAATTTGCGAACAAACCGCTGAATCTATTCTCGCGATTCTAAGCTCAGAGCCGCGACGCTCGTGAAAGAATGTTAATTGCGTAGAAAACACTGACTCTACCCTCGCGTATTCCCAAATCGTAAACGAAACTCTACTATGAGCAACTGTGCTCTTCAAAATAGAAAACTTCATACGTCATAAACACTGACTCTATTTGGCCGCATTGCGCGCGGCCACAAACTCTGAAAAATAAATAGGATAGGAACATCTAACGGTGGGATAGGTGTGGTTTCATGGAGTGTTTGTCGCGAGGATGTAACATGTTCGTGTTATTCAAATAATAGTTTAAAATATAGCACGATCTTTATAAATTTCCAAAATTCATGGCAAGAATCAAAATTCGTTAATTATTCATGCTTGAGTAGCATGTCCTCGATCAACTACGCAGTTTCTCTATATAAAGAACAAAATTTGAATCCAAAACCGAACGTAAATTCAATTACAACCGCTTCATAGAGATAGATTCTTAAAAATCGTTGAAATATAATTGAATTCTACGTAAACGCGACCGAAATGCAATAGAATTCGACCATTCCAATATATCGTGAACATCTACTGACGCCATTTTAAAAATTTAAAACAGATCTAATTAAAATTATTCAATGTGTCATAATTTAATCTTTTCCCACTGTATCCCAATACTAATCGACTGCAAAGTTGCCCAGCTCCCTCACAGCCAACAATGAGTCAATAAAATAACGTTACCAGATACGTATACCACACGTATTGCCACTTCTTCTTTCCAAGGAATGACCAATCAGACGGCACACAAGCCCCGTTCAAATTAACGGTCAAGTGTCATGGCGTTGCCTGCCCTTTGCGTTCGAATCCCGCGTCAGCGTCTGTAACCGACCGATATAACAAGTTTGAAATAAATGCATTAAAACATTCGTAGAGGAATTAATCAACGAATAAAGTTGAAATATGCCCGAAAAGCGATGTAATTGAATACCGAGGCACGATATGTGTGCACTAAATGTGCAGAAATATCGTTGAGGCAACGAAGGGAATATGCGACGAGCATCTAACCGTTTTCTCGCGATATTTAATCAATTTCGGGACGAAAGTGTATTAATAGTAGGAGCAAGGTACGATAGATAGTAAAGAAGAATAATAATAATGATAGGGGTAATTAGGTGGCGATAGATAATGTAGGTAGGTGTACCATTTAAATATGGAGCTATCGAAGCATTCGAAGCGTCTTAACTCAACGATGTCCACGGGACGAATGACCCCCGCGTCCCGCCGCTATACCTTTGCCAATATGGGCTTAGGTGGGGGGGAGACCAGGCAGGCCTCGCGACGCAATACACACGTACATACTTCTGAAACGTGGAATATCGGTCTGTTATTCTACGCCGAGTGACGTATATCGCGGCTAGTGGCCGATCCGTGTGAACAGAGGACAGAGGTGACTTCCAAAGCGGGCATGGCTCGGTCATAACAAGACAACAGTCCTTTCTACCACACACGTTCTGCTACAGATAAAATAGAAATATTATGCGTAATAATATTTCCTTGGTTTATGAAATATCTAGCATCTACATACGGGACACTTTACTAAAGCTTGTAAAAATTAACACAGATGGCTTAATAAGTATATATTCGTAAATTACTGTAATATATGATATACAGTTTCTTATTGGAAAACTTTTTACAAGCTTCGCGATTGTTGGATATTTCGTGTCTGGCGTGAGTGCATGATGGAATGTAAAGGTCCAAATTGAATCAACACTCCAAGAGGAGATACTGCGATTATGGTTTATTGTTTAAAGAAGGAAAGATGTGCCTTTTCTGATTAAGCCGCGTGGGCATCGATATTCTTTGTCTCGGCTCTCGATGGAGCCATTCGTTCTTTGCGACTTGTCTGTTACAGGCGTACATATATTCCAACTTCTTTCTTATTCAAAGTTTTAGATTGTAGCAACAAAAGACTTGTTTTAATTAATCGCCTACCCCACAACCAACAGCGATACAGTCGAGATACCAATCCCGTGTTACCATTTGCACATAAAATGAATACTCATTCTGCCTATGTACATTTGCGTGAGCATAGTGAGGCGTTAGTAATTAACACGAGAGGTAATGAAAGCTCCACGGAAAGTAGATATAAGTAAGAGAAGCAATCGCGAGATCTAATTTTCGTCAAATATTGATATTGGTTGATACAGTTACTCACAAATTTGAGCGTACACCTAGGTTGGTAACGAAAATTTGCGGGAAAATGAATACAAACACACATATTCAAAAATGAAAACACAATATATATTTTATACGTATATTTTACCAAATAATTCGTAAAAAAAATTTAAATAAAATGGACTATAATTTGTCTATATTTAACAAAAATAGTAAAAGTACACGTACCTATTTTAGTGACACACAATTGAGCGTACACCTTGTTAAAATACTATTTACAAACTTATACTAAATCATTTCATTTATTAATACTTCGTCGCATATCCCCTGGCATCAATTACGGTTTGTAAGCGACGTGGCATAGAATAAATTAAGTGTTTTATTAAAGAAGAAGGAATATTTTCCCATTATTCTCTGAATTTTCGTTTGAAATCTTGTATATTCGTAAAATTGTTATTTGCCATCCTGGATTTTATTTCTCCCCAGACATTCTCGATGGGATTGAGATCGGGTGACTGGGGAGGTGTTTTTAGCATCTTTGGGATATTATACAGCAGACATAATTGAACTATATATGATGAATGCTTTGGATCATTATCTTGTTGAATGTAATACACACGCGGCATTTTTAATTTTTCTGTTGAATCTTTTAGATTCTTTTTTAAGATATTTAAGTACTTAATTTTGTCCATTATACCATCTATCTATTCGATATTTCCGGTACCATTTGCACCTATACATCCCCATAACATAACGGATTCTCCTCCGTGTTTAACCGTCAGACATGTATTTTTGTGGTGGTGCTCAGTATTTGGCTGTCACCATACGATTTGCTTCCTTCCATCCCGTCCAAAAAAATTGATTTTAGTCTCATCAGAGAATATAACATTTCCCCAAAAACTTTCGTCAAAATGTAGAAACGCTATTGCAAATTCTAACGTTAACTTCCGCACACTTGTACTCGGATTTATTTTAATTTGTCGACAAATGAATCGTTCATCAGTGTTCGACAATATTTTTTTTCTTCCTCGGCCAGGTTTATTTCGGACTGTTCCATTGTACCGAAATTTGTTTATAATTTTTTGTGCGGTAGAATGTGTTCTGCCAACTATTTTCCCTACTTGAGGAAAGGATTTACCTTGCGAATATAATTTTACAATAAGATTTCATATTGAAATGTCAGTCTGCTTCCTCTTATTAGCCATGTTACTACTATAATTGTCAACTTACGGATAACAGATGGTTTTTTGTTTCTGGTTCCTGAGCAACCGAACTTTGAAAAATATTTCGCGGGTCTTCCCCTTCAATAGTACCAACATTTAACTAATATAGACCTGCGTAATATGAAAATTCCTACGTGTACGCTCAATTTTGTCTCACTAAAATACGTGTACTTTTACAATTTTTGTTAAATATAGACAAATAATCCATTTTATTTAAATTTTTTTACGAATCATTTGGCAAAATATACGAATAAAATATATATAGTGTTTTCATTTTGAATATGTGCGTTTGTATTAATTTTTTCGCCAATTTTCATTACCAACCTAGGTGTACGCTCAATTTTGTGAGTAACTGTAGATCTATCCTATACCTCGTCTGTGGTCATACGCTCGCGTCGATGTTGGATTGTAAGGTCTGTTGCATTTCCGTGCGTAGGTAAACATCAATTTTCATCATATTTAGTTTCAGTTCTGACCGCTGGTGGGATTGCGATCGGATTCCATTTTGAATCGTTAACGTTGCATGCGACACGAAAATGGTAAGGATGCTCTCGAGCCCCCAATTTGTGTGACAAAAATTTACGTAGGATGTAAGGCTTTTATTCTTAAGTCAACGTTTATTTCCAAATACAAATTCTAATCATTTTCTTGCATAGACCAATAACTTTTATAAACGACACTTCCTAATCTTTACCCGAGAGATAAAATTTCACAGAATAATTCGATACTATTGCTATAATTGAGTTTCAAGTTCTCAAAATCTTGTAATGATCGCCTACGCAGGATTCATTCAACTATTCCTAGGTCATCAATCAGTCTTTGGTCGACCACGATCGTAATTGAAACTCTTGCGAAACCGTCAAGAATAAATTTCCAACGTTGCAGATTGCATAATAAATTGTCAAAATGTCAAATTTGAATCTCGCGCTCAAGTGCATAGGGAATGGTTATAGCAGACCACGCAGCATCTGCGGACTGTGTTCCTTATTTATCGTGATGCGTTTCATCCGTTCTGACGGCAAACTACTTGCATGCGAATCTTCTAACTGCTTCTATTAATACTTATAAACTTTTGTCATTAGTAAAAGAATTAGTTGATGCAAGTTTTTTTGATAATATCCAGTGCACCTACACTCGTTGGTTTTAAGCAAGCGTTGGCGTGCGTGGTCAATTTTGCCAACTATTTCCGGAATAATAATCTGCCGTGAGGTGACGTTTGCTATTATTGTCTGTAAGGTGTGTTAACGGCATCGTTAGAAACGTCGTCATATTCTGAGAATCTAAGAGTATTGGTTTTCCATTTCAGGATTACCGTGTCTGCTAATAGAACTTAATAACCCGTGGCTGCAGTAGATTTTTCATCGATAGAAAGGGTATCAGTTTTACACCCTTCAGGCGTTCAGTGCCTTCCCAAACAAAATGGGCCTAACAATCAGCAGTGTGCTCACCCGACTCTTCGGCAAAAAGCAAATGAGAATACTAATGGTGGGCCTAGATGCTGCTGGAAAAACCACCATATTGTACAAGTTGAAACTCGGTGAAATTGTCACAACAATACCCACCATTGGCTTCAACGTTGAAACCGTAGAATATAGGAATATATGCTTCACCGTCTGGGACGTCGGTGGCCAAGATAAAATCAGGCCGCTCTGGAGACATTATTTCCAAAATACCCAAGGCCTCATTTACGTCGTCGACAGTAACGATCGCGAGCGTATAGGAGAGGCGGAGCGTGAATTAGCGAATATGTTGAAAGAGGACGAGCTACGAGACGCTGTCCTCCTAGTCTTTGCGAACAAGCAAGACTTGCCGAACGCCATGTCCGCGGCGGAGCTCACAGATAAACTGGGACTCAATTCGTTACGTGCCCGCCACTGGTACATCCAGAGTACTTGCGCCACGCAAGGACACGGACTCTACGAAGGGCTCGATTGGTTGAGTAATGAATTAGCTAAAAAGTGATAAAGCACTATCGTTATTTGTAATCTTCATGAACAATTTATTCATTGAGCATGGACGTAGAAGACAGGTTGCAGTCTCCATTTTGTCAGATTACGCACTATGTGTACAATTTAATACCACTGTGATTCTAATTTCTAAGAGGAAAATTACATGGAGTAATAGAGTAACTCGACTGACTCAATGATCGTAAAGCTTATGCAGGTATCATTTTGGGAAAATGGAAGTTCTCCTTTGAAAGAAAAAGAATCTATGAATTAGACAGCCATGTGAATCTATCAGTTATATTTTATTTCTGTGCTATCGATGATTTTCACTTCGTAGGGTTGTAAGTTTAATCGAAAGTGTATTGGTTTTTTTTTAAATAAACATGGAATATTTCTAGATCGATATCAGTACACGCTTTGTTTTCATTCTAAAAGAAATGTACCGCCGGTCGGTGGAAACGTCACTAACAATTCCCGCTACAGCACGGAAGGAACTATTAGCGAATCTTTCACGCTTCTCCGCACTTTACTCTGCGTCTGTGCAGTAAATTGGAAATGAAATATTACATATTACATAATTCGACGTACTGTTTCGACTATCCTGTTTTCTAAATAAATCGATCATAGAATGAATGATACTAACGATAAGTATTAAGAATAAGCATTCGAAAGGAACTCTTTATCTCCGACGCTCGTTTACATTCTATTGAAATTTACAAATTCCTCTGTTATTCGTAAAGATAGTTACTTGTACCGTACAGTGTCCCTTATCACATACTTACGAGTAATGAAAAGAATTTAGAAATAAACGTATGAAATAAATTCTAAATTTACATCATATTCCTCCGTTGCCATCTTATTGTTTATTCGACGATTCGAAATTCGGTATAATTAATTACAAAGCAGGGAAGTGGAAGAGACGACTGTGATTTATAATCTTATCGTGTAACTCAATCTAATAACTTTATTATAGTACAAAACAGTACATCATCGATACATGTACTGTATAATGTATAACGTATCAAATAATTTGTTAATATGTGGTGTTACTTTTATTGCACCATAAAATTCTATTTCCATTTCTACTACATAAAACACAATGAATAAATTACAGACGTGTGTGTGTTCTACTTACGATTAATATATACAGAGTAGTTTTAACGTATGATGGAACGGGGCATCGGTTAGAACGTTTTAGTACAAGGATCACATAGGAGCAGTGATGGGTAAATCACTAGAAAGCAACGTAATTTACGTTACCTGACATACGTGTATAATATTAAAATGTCCTGTATAAAATGTCCAGTGGACCTGCCTCGGCAATATAGAGCGTAGTAGGGAAGTTCCCACATCTTTTTCAAGGTTTATTAGGCTCTTCTATTGCCGGGGCAGGTCCACTGGACATTTTATACACGTATGTCACGTAACGTAAATTACGTTGCTTTCTAGTGATTTACCCATCACTGCATAGGAGCATCTTATTCGTACTGTATTACAGTTATTAAAATCGTTGAAATTAATTTACACAAAGTTTGTTATTATATAGAGAATTATTGACTTTCTTCGCTATACTCGCATCTCGTAAAATTACTAGTACAACCATTCAATAACAAATTTTCTTTATTGTAGGCAGCGATCACACAAGTCATTGAACAAATACCAAATACAACATGGTAATTAACTTGTTCAGATTAACTCTTAATACTCTGGGGCTGACAGTTGAAATATGCATCGTACGTTTTAACTTCAAGTTATTTATGATTATCTTACACTGATGCCATCCACAAAAATAGTTTGTTTAGCGCAGTTCCTTTATCCGTACCTTACAGAGTCTTGGCAGAGATCGTAAGCTAACTAAAGGAACACATTTATACTCATTTACGTACCCAGGAGTTTTTCTGAGGCGCACTGTTTTTACCCAGCGCTGGAAAATGATTCTCTAATGTATGACTAGTCATGTGTTGTCGAAAATCGGAGCCGTTCTTCAAGACCTGACCGCAGGTAGCGCAAATCTCCAAGCCTCTAATCTTGTTACCGTTCTCCCTTTTGTGAACCTTGATCAGCTCTTGCTGCTTGGAGATGTCGGGTAGGAGGACTAAAAGCTCCGGAAATACATTCTCGAAAGCACTCAGACCCATAACTTCGCGGCAATGCGTGTAATATTCTTGGCCGTTGCACGTTCCTTGGCGGAACAGCCCGCTTATGTATCGGAACTCCTCGATCTGGTCTTGCTGCATCAAGACTTCGTTAACTTTGGCTACGAGACATTTGTTCCGTCTTTGAAATTCCAGAGGAGGTACATAATTGTACGCACTCTCGTGCTTACTATCGTCTGGCAGGATAGAGTAACTCTCTCCGGAACTGTTTGTAAAAGTCAATCCGTTACTGCTGCTTAATTTATCCATGCTATTGAATTTTATACAAAAACCAGGAGGCGGAGGAGTTGTTGTACCGAATCCAGGCGGCGGGTTTGTGAAACCCGGTGGCTTAGAACTGCTGCCACCTAAAGCCGGAAATTCTTCTGAATGGCGAACGTTCCTGTTAGAAGAATTTAAGCTATCTATCTTTAGTTCGGTACGTTTTCTCTGTACTCCATTGGAAGTACCGTTATCGGTATTAGTATTTACAACCGCCTCGTTATCCGCGCTTCTATTCTTTTTCTTCTCCTTCTTACTAAATTGCTCCGTTTCCTTTGAATGCTGCATATTCATACTTTTTGATGTGTTCTCGTTGTTACTCACGTCTATATTTTGCACAGACTGAGAACTCGACTGCACAGCACGCACGCTATTCATGCTGCACGAACTTCTAGAAGCGTTAGATG
The DNA here is from genome assembly GCA_963932275.1 of Andrena praecox. Lineage (NCBI taxonomy): Eukaryota > Metazoa > Arthropoda > Insecta > Hymenoptera > Andrenidae > Andrena > Andrena praecox. The sequence continues at coordinate 69,273,976 of OZ010728.1, read as the reverse complement.
TTTCACACTCTTTTTTTACAACGACGGTACTTACATTAGTTCTCGAGCCGCTAGTCTCGTTATTATTAGTATTACTATTATTATTATTATTACAATTTTGCTTAACCTTTTTCTTCTTCGCTTTCCCCTTTGTTACGTCGGTGGTGGTTTTCGGATTATTGTTGGAGTTTTGCGGTTGACCCCAGGTAGGTACTACCGTAATCGTCGACTGCTTCTTCGACTTAGATGGCTTGGATAGCGTAGGAAAATCTTCCCCCGATCGAATAGGCGGCGGGGAGAGTACTAACGGCGGCGACGCAACTTTCTTCGGCTTTGGTACAGACGCTGAGGCTGATTTGGAACAAGTCCATTGCAACACTTCCTTCCAATGAGCTGGGTTCGCGTTACTAGTCGACGGCTCCACGGGACCTAGCGCGGGGAAGTCAGATTCTCTGGAAAGTTGCGCTGGACGAATTCTAATGTTGGGACCCGAAACCTTTGTAGTAACAGTTCCATTCGGCTCGTGATTCACTTGAATCGATACGTTGGAAGTTGTACCCTTCTGTGGCTGCGCGCTCGAGCCCGAAGGGTTACCGCTGGATACACTGAAGTTAACGGTCTTAGATATACTCCCACTCGCCGACTCCAATCCCAACGCAGGGAAATTTTCATCCGTAACAGCCAGAGGCTGGGGTCTTATGGTACTACGAATTGTCACGTTCCCTCTTCCTTTAGCTTGACTTAGGGTAGGTACTATAGGCGCGGTGTTACCCAGCGTCGGAAACTCTTCGGTGCTCCGTACGTCTACAGACGGCTGGCGTACAAAAGTAGGTTCGTTGTTCGATAGAAATACATTCGATGGGTTTGGCGTTACTGTTTGCTGATATTCCCTGAGATTGTAGTCTCTCCAATTGTAATCCCTCGGATTTCTAGAACTCGACGCGCCCGGCATTCCTCTTCTGTTCATTCGATTTTCACTGCGCGGCGCCAGAGTGAATTCTAACTCTAACGTTCTTGCCTGCTTAGCGGCGGCTTTGCTCAACTGCTTACTGTGAACACTCGTCTTATGCGCTTTAAAATCTATATCGGTTCTGAAGACACTCGTGAACTTCTCCTCGGAACACATTCCTTCTTCGCACAAAAAATGCTCTTGCCTGAAATGGTCTCTGAGGTAATCGTAGGAGCTGTAGTACTGATGCAAACCATCTGCATCACAAAAATGACAGTATAAATGGTCTCGTCTTAAGTGTCGAAACAATTCGTCGTTATCCATGTAACGCTGGTCGCAGAACTCGCATAACGGATGCCCCTTGTGACTTTTGTCATCGGTATCTCCTTTCCTTCTATGCTGGGCAAGATCGGGCCACGTGTAACAACGCCTTTCTTGGGAAAATATCTGTTACAGAAAGATTAAGTATTCCTTAATACGATTCTTTCGCCAGACCGAACCTAATGTATATCGCTATAAAACGCATTCGATATACCTTCAAATTTTCCACACAGAGATTACAGTAATGCAACTCGTGCTGGTATCTCATATGATCTTTCAGACTGTTAAAGTGATTAAACACAGGTTTTTCTTTACAAACATTGCAACGGTTGGACAACAGATCATAAAATTTACTTTGGATGTCAGGCGTATCGAAATGGATATTATATCTTGTGTCTAACAAATTGCCCTTACGCAAGTGACGAAAAGGTCTTATCTCCCTTGTGAATACAACTTTCGGTAAATCTTGGCGACAAATCGGACACTCGTTCTGACAACAGAGCACCCTCATTCGAGTGCTGCACTCGTAGCACACAGGATGCTCGCACATACCGATACTATAAACCTCTACATTTTTGTAACACACAACGCAGGTGTTGTTATTGGTACTTTCGCCGCTGGCAGACATTCTTCTTAATTATATTCTCCTCTGGGAAATGTCAATTTCTGCCGATCTACGCGCCGCTTCGAGAATGCGAGAGATCCCTTACTCTATATTTATATTATTCAATTCTTATCGAATTTCTGATTTCGACGAGACGAGTCACGCTATCTTCTATAACACCCTCACGATCTGCAACACAATTGACATTTCAAATACGATATACCTAATTCCTCGTTATAAATATAATCTCGAAGCTTGTTACTATTAACTGCAACTTCCGCAGAAACTACAATTAATTACCGGGGGGATATTTCGTGTTAAACCGACACTGTACAATCACGAATGTACAAAGTCGGCTTAACATAATTTTTTATATTTAACTATCAGGGCGAAGACGTGTAAGTACGTTCAAACGATACTTTCCAATCGTTCGTTCCCCGATAGAATGGATGTTTTACGAAAGAAAGACTGTTTATATTTTGGCTACCAATAACGTGGCGATAATTTCTGGTGAATTGCTCAAGCTTTTCTTCATTGAAAATGATATAAGACGATGGACAATACCGTTCGGAAAATGTTCCAGTAAGCAGATGGTAAAATCTCACGGGTGTCCCTGAAGGAAAAAGGTTATCACGATTTATATACTAGACTATAGTAATGTCGGTTTGACGAATTCAGCCCGATGAACAGGCAGTTCCAATTTCTGCAGTTATAAGTCAACGCTAAGTCAAAGAGTAACTAGATAGACTAGTGATTTGAATCTAGTGCTTGTTTCAATGAAACTTTAGACTATTGTTAACGCCGTCCACTGCGAGCCGAATATTCGCAAAATTTTACGAGCCGAAACTTTTCATAGAGCAACAAAGTGGTGTAGATAAGTTGCAGTCCAACTTTCATCAAGCGTAATAGTTCATTCTCAATTTGTTTGTCAAACAGATGGCAAAAGAGTTGAAAGTTACATTATCGGGTAAGTGCGTGGCGATCGCTGTTTTAGCATCAAAGGGGCACAGAAATGAAGATTTCTCATCGTCGAAGTTACATCTTTAGTTCCATATTTAGTTGTATCGCGATAAATGGAAAGAAGGATCAAATTAGTTTCAAATAATCGATAATTCATTCATCGTTCACGGTAGTTCAATTAACCGAATGATCCGTACGTCCGAAGTTGTAGAAATCTGTATATTCTTTTGTTTATTTGCAATAAGAAGTCCTATGCCTCGCGCAGAGACACTGCAGTTCATTTTGGAACTGCATTTAGTAACAAAATTGTTTATTTACTGCTTTGAAACGCGTTTTAAAAGTCTGCAGTTTATGGACTGCGTATTGCCATCTAAAGCGACACTGGCGAACTAAAATGGCGTGAAAACACGCCGACGCCAGGCTGAGGAGGGATTCCAACTATTATTGTTTTAAACGCCCAAAGGTGCTCGAGGGTAATAAACGCACAAATTCACTCTTTCGCTTGTAATTTTATTAAGAAAGGAGATTCATCCACACTTTTTTACTGTTCAATTTATCTATTATATTATATTTATATAATCGCTAATTTTCTGCGAAAATAGTAATTCAGTTATTATCCAATTGTACAGTTGCTTTATACTTAAAAAACTAGACATTGCCAAAACTATAGAGAATCCAGCATTTTTATTCTCTTACCAGTATCAGTGATGCGTATTATTATAAGTATCCTGTCATGTAAACGTAAAAAAAAACAACAAATTGTCGCTTAAGAATAAAACAACTGATGTAGGAAACGAAATATACAGGAAGACTAATATTTTTTGATTGATTTTCGTATAAGCGCCAGTCTCTGTTTGTGTGCCTCGGTGACCGTCGCCCTCTTGTATGGACGCACTTCGTCCGTACCAAAGCCAGGGATCCACATATTCCAATTTCTTTCTAAAAGTGGGTAATCTAATAAATAATCTGCCAGACTCGTTACACATAAAACGCTTGCTTATCTTCCACCGCTCACCTAAGTGTAACTGAACATCCTTCACTTCTACGGTGTTGGCATGGCGGTGCTTGGCCAACAAGCATGCCGCATTCACGGTCGTCTCCACAAAATCGTCAGCCAATTGTAGAAGCATTTCCTCCACGTCTTCATCTAACTGTTCGGTGGGATCTACCTCCTTTACGAGGTCTTGCAATCTCGTCTTTGTTAAGAACTAGAAATCAGATATATCGTCAAATCAACCGACACAAGTTTGCCTTTAATCGCAAGACGCCTACCTGTGGAAACTCGTTAAAGGAACTTTGTTGTTGCTGTTGTTGCTGCTGCTGTTGTTGTTGCTGCTGCTGTTGCTGTTGCGTAGTCGGTTGTTGCGTCACTTGCTGTTTCGGTGGCTGAGATACAAATTGCGTTTGCTGGGTGTCACGTCCCGGGTCCGCCATGGGATCGCACTGTTGGTACTCGCCAGCGCCATCAGAGGTCTAATCTTTCAAAGTCTTTCTCACCAGTTCTAAGAATTCTACGAGTTCAAATTTATTCCTCGAATTTATTCCTATCGGTGCCCATATCGTCGTATCTCTCTAGATCCGCAGGCGTATCCAATTTCGAAAAAAAAGGAGAGGAAGAAATTGCGCGCCAATTGAAATCGTAAGGCAGGCTCATGTAAGCAGTAGATTCTAGCGTAGATACAGCGACTTAAGGCTGATTCAGACACGTCATTTTGTAATTTACCATTGTTTTACTAAACTACTCGACTAAATTTTAGTGTCCGCACACGGTAAATAATTATTCGCTATACTCGATTCAATTACTGGACACCGAATCAGCCTTTACAGATGTAAAGGAATCTCCACTAATTGGAGGAATCATTTGTTCCTGAACTTGCGAGAATCTGCTGTTGGCTGCGGCCCTCTCGCGATAAGTCGGGCAGACAATGGTACTTTAAATATTTCAACGCATAAGTTTTCCATTCGTGGGCGCTGTCATCGATACATTCAAGATGGCTATGGTATATTATAGAAGAGAAAATTTGAAACGTTCGAATAACAAGTTTTAATGGTATATCAATCCAAGGGCATCGGAAAGATTTAGATTTCAAGTTCTGGTTCACGCTGCATCCATTTCTCTCGCAAACGCCGAGAACCCTGCGCAAAAAGGACGGGAACCAAGATGACATTATTCAAAGTAAGCTGATTTCATGAAGAATCTCCGATGTTAGCGGGGAAGGATGATTTCCTTAGTTTTGTGGCGATTTCGGCAGTGATCGTGGTGACTTAACCGGCTGTAAGTACCTTTATCGAAATGTTGTCTCTTCTAATTGCACACTGTCGTTTTTAGACACCGTATTATACCGCGAAGATCGCGTTAAAAAACACGCTGTCATTTCAGATAAATGTTCTATAACTATCGTCTTAATAATCGAATAAGTCTTATATCCAATATAATCTTTCATTTATCTTCGACTTACGAGCCCCGAATATGTTTTCCAACCGGTAATGAAAAATGATTCGAAAATAAATGTACCATTTAGTAACAAGATTATTACACAATATAATTTCTTTCCTAATAAAATCGACGCGCAAAGCAACGTCAGCGGAACATTTATTTTGCTCTTTGTATATTACATGTGTAACGCTTTGCTTCCAGTATTATTTGAACGTCAAGTATGAGTCCTCCTTCAAATCGAAAGCGAAGCTCGTCTGTTAGTTTTACAAGAGCTAAAGATGACAGTGAAGACGCCACGGATGAAATCCATATATCTTTAGCACCGTATATACAAACGTATTTGGCACACAGCGGTCAAGGGCTCGGATGTTGTGGAATTAGCCTTCCGGTACCGTTCGAACGTGCGGCGCCGAGATCTTGGTTGAATCCTAGGTTCGATTCCGAGATACTTGAAGAACAATTTAAGAGAAGTGCCTTTCCACAAATTAGATTAAGATTTCGGTAAGCAGCGGAACGGCGTTTGCATAATTTCTATCCGAATCCGTGTGGCGCTGACCATTATTATTTCAGGTACGCCCTGACATATATTTTATTGGTGTCTTTATCATGGTTGGCATACTTTGTTATAATCGGAACAAAATATAACACCACAACATGGCCAGCCATAGCGGCAACTTTCACCACTGTTGGAGCAATGGTATCGGCGGTCTTGTATTTAACGCATACAGATTACTATAAAACCTACGTGTTACCAATCTCACTAGGGGTTGCATCTACGCTTTGCGTCCTCTCTTTACTTTTTCTCGCAATAGTACCACCCTACATAGATGGCTTAACTCTAGTCGGGCATTTCGCACTATGTTCTGAGATTTTATTATTAATTTACACTGTGTTGCCAATGCCACTGTACGCTTGCGTGGGAATATCGACAGTTTATTCCTTTCTATTTGAATTTTTGACTGCCTACCTATACGGTACAAAAACTGCAAGGGAGAAGTTTTTTAGCGAACGTACTTTATCGACTAATTCTACAGGGAACGATGCCGTAATAGATTATACCAAAATATCAGCAGCTGCGTATGCTTCTTTAAGAAATTTTAATGACACTCAGCTTTCGAACGTAATGCACGACGACAACGAATATACAACGGCAAGCACGAGAGCAGTACCATACTCTCAGGATTCGAGACTACTGTCTGCCCTTGGGCTGAGGTCGCCCGAAACTATCATCGGAAGACTAACCGAGGCGTTCGACGACACGAATGTTTTGAGAAGCTTGAATTCTAGTATAATGTCGACGATAGCTAACGTTAATGCCGCTATCGATACGCCGCCTAATGATTTCATTTCCAAAGGCATGAACGACACAACGTCGGTGTTAGGAGAGAACCTATTATCACGCGGAAATGGCGAAATGTCCAACTATTTCTTAAGTAGCAACATATCCAGCCGATCGTTCTCGGACGACGATTATTTTTCTACGAGCCTTGGAATAAGAATCCTAATGCAAGTCTGCATTCACCTGATAGGTATACATATTTTAATAATGACTTTTGTAAGGATGCGTGGCACGTTTATGAAAGTCGGCCAGTCTCTGCTGGTTCGGCGCCAGCTAGAAATGGAGAAGCAGCTTAAAGAAAAAATGATTCATTCGGTAATGCCGCCGAAAGTCGCCGACTGGTTAATGGAGGAAAGCGAGCGTGAGAGAGAGCGCGAAGATTCTTTGAAGAAAGGATCGATACCGTCCAATAATACGGATATCCGTTCACTGTTTCGGCCATTCAATATGCATTCAATGGAAAACGTTAGTATCTTATTCGCTGATATAGTCGGGTTCACGCGAATGAGTTCCAATAAGACTGCAGAGGAATTGGTAGGCATTTTAAATGATCTTTTCGAAAGATTCGATGATTTATGCGAGAATCATGGATGTGAGAAAATTTCTACATTGGGAGACTGTTACTACTGCGTTAGCGGATGCCCAGAGCCAAGGCTTGATCATGCGAAATGTTGTATCGAAATGGGATTAGGTATACTGTCCCTCTCTTTCTTTTTCGTTGCATCGCAAGAATGTGATACACGAATGAAGAGTAATATTTGTATGCTCTTCGACAGCTATGATAGAAGCTATAAAACAATTCGATATTGAGAGACGAGAGGGTGTTAACATGAGAGTTGGGGTGCACACTGGAACTGTGCTCTGCGGGATCGTAGGTACCAAGAGATTTAAATTCGATGTTTGGTCTAACGATGTGACGCTGGCAAATAAATTAGAGAGCACTGGCAAACCGGGAAGAGTTCACTTAAGCGAGCAAACATTAAGTTTCCTGGATGATCGCTACATCACAGAAGAAGGGGAATTGATCAATGGTAAGTGATTGGTGGAGAGCACACCTTCAGCCACTGAATATCGTTAACTGACGAAGCTCTTTTATTTCTTATTCCAGGTATCAAGACTTATTTCATCAAAAGCCGGAAGTCAGATATCACTAATCAATTCGTAATGAGCGCGACATCACCGAAAAGTATATCGCCTTTGATGCAGTCGCGTCATCGCTTGGCCTCTTGCAACAGTCAATCGAAATCCAAGTATCATTATCTCCACATGGTTACCAACACAAATAATTATAGAGTGAAAGCGAATTCTCTGCCGAGCATTCTAGATTCGGAGAACGGGGACACGGACGTCGCGGATGAGAAGGGAAACGTGAATAAAAGTCCGATATCCGTCGGTAGTTACGGAAAGAAGAGGGCACGGAACAAGCCGTGGAAGTACTTGCAACGACAACGAACCGCCGAAGAAATGACCCCGCTGGAAATGGAGGAAGCCAAGGCGATTATTACCGAACGCTCAAAAACTGAATCTCAATCGTTCGGAGATCGCAATGGATTTAGGCAGGTCAATCGCGTCGACAACCGTGTTGTGCATTAACATTCATCTGTATTGTCTCATTCGTATATAAGTTGTATTTATTTGCAGAATACGTCTGAGAACGACGTTGAAATGGACCCGAATCCAGTACCTTCTAGTCCTTTATTGTCTGGTCAAGAGCCGCTCAGTCGTGCCTCTTCTATGTGTAGTAGGAAAGATTCTGGGATCCGAAGTAATAGCAGGCGTAGCAGTATACAGCAACAGGTATTAATAGAAACATAACGATATAACTGGTAGCGATGGGACCAGGTACATTTCGATTAGAGTATCTGGGCCTGACGGGGGATGTTCAAATTCTATAAGAGTATTTAAGAGAAAAAAAACCAAAGTGATATTGATATTAATGAGTGCATATTGTACTTGGTCCCACCGGTAGTCAGTGAAATTTCACTCGACTACAAGATTAGCGTACTCGTCTTCCTCCTGCAGTTAATTTTCACGTTTTAGTTGTTTTTGATGAACGGTATGGCTCAGGGAGACTTACTGGCACACAGAGTAAGTGGCTATTATACTTCTAGTTCCACGTTGAACTCTGTTCACGAGCCATCGTCTTCGGTACCGCCCTATCCGTTTCCGCCGGCAGTCACGGATACTTTTGGTGCATGCTTTCATAAGTTAAGGAAACAATCTGACCTGCAATTAATCAGGTGAATAATCGATCTCAAGTTACACGGCCCCAAAGAGCATCTCGTAATTCCTGTGATTCTATCTTTCACGAAGGTGCGTCCAGGATAACGTTACGTCTCAGCGATCGTACTTCGTGAAACCGCCGCTCTCGAGCGTGACCCTTTTCTTCAAGAACAAAGAGATGGAGAAAGAATACAGAGAGCATGCTCATAAGGTCAGCGAATGTATCAGCGGCAACCCACCCACCCTGGCTACATCGAGGTTCAATACGTATTTTGATATTTTGATATCGGCGCTGGTGTACACTGCCGTCGTAGCCTCGCTCTTTTTACTTTGCCAGCCATCGCTGTACTACATGATCTTCTTCGCCTGTGCCACCACAGCCCAGATCATAGCCGTGGCGCTTTGCGTTCGCCAGCTACTGTATCCAAATATCGTTCATGCACCGTTAACGCAGCAAATATTTAAGTTCTTCTCGCAATGGTATCCCTGGCATATTTGCGGTGCCATTCTGGTCGGTTTACCCATCGCGTCCATTCTACTCAATTACACGTGCAGCAACTTTCACAATCTAAACAATTTCGAGTACTTTTACGGCTATCTGATATTCGTAGGTTTAGTCCATTTCTGTAACTTCACCCAGCTCAACTGTTGGATGAAGAACTTCCTGGTTACGTTCATGGGCATGCTGTTCCTCTGTCTCGTAGTGAATCATGTGTCATACAACCAAGATAATCTCCGTAACCGGCTCGTCAACGGCTCGGCGCATTATCCGTACACCTTGGCCAATCGGCCTAACGAGAGTACCGTGATATTCGACAATACTTCTGTTCTTACGTCGGCCTATGAAACGAGGACCGCTCTCGCGAGGCAACGAGAGGCAGAGATCGTCTACAACGAAAGATTGTACAATTCTGAGATATTTTTAGACATGATACTTCTACTCCTGCTCGTCTGGTTTCTGAATCGCGAGTTCGAGATCAGTTATCGGTTGAGCTTCCACGGGAACGCGGTAGCGGCGCGGGACAAAAGTCGCGTGCAATCGATGAAGAACCAGGCCGACTGGCTTCTGCACAACATCATACCGAAGTACGTGGCGGATCAGCTGAAGACCACCGCGAAGTATTCGCAGAATCACAAGGCCGTGGGGATAATCTTCGCGAGCATAGTGAACTTCAACGAACTCTACGACGAGTCTTACTTGGGCGGCAAAGAGTACCTGCGCGTGCTTAACGAGCTTATCGGCGATTTCGACGAGCTTCTAGAGAAACCGGAATTCTCGAACGTGGAGAAGATCAAGACGATCGGCAGCACGTTCATGGCGGCCAGCGGCCTGAACCCTCAAGTTAGGCAACAAGCCTGCCACGAGTACACGCATCTCTTTCAGCTGATGGACTTTGCTATGGCGATGCACAAGGTGATATACGACTTCAACAGGGATCTGTTGGGCTTTAAATTAATATTGCGGATCGGCTTTAATTACGGCGATGTCACTGCTGGAGTAATAGGTGCTACAAAGTTGTACTACGATATCTGGGGGGATGCTGTGAACATAGCATCTAGAATGGATTCCACTGGCGTGGCTGGGAGGATACAAGTGGCCAAAAATGCTTTGGACGTTCTGTCGGGGCGATACGAGTTCGAGCCGCGCGGCCAGGTCTACGTTAAGGGGAAAGATAATATGGACGTGTTTTTATTGACAGGAAAAAGGGACGAAACTGATACAACGACCAGCGATTAATAAACCTCTCGTACGCCTAACGGATCAGGCCCCGAACTGACTTGTCCATCGAATCGCGCGTTATACACTTATCGAGCGTATAATCGTTTTCAGATCATCGGGCTTCTAGCGATATTTCGATCTCGTGAACGAATTGTATGCGAACTCGCGGTGAGCAACGTACCCGCCAGCGTTACAAAGTAAGAAACTAAGAGGAGAAAAAAAACAGTACCTTACTCTTCAATTGCTCGCTCATTAAAGATATTTATTCTTAATGAAATGTTCACTGTATTTTTCTGTTTGTTTCTACGTAATTTAAGACGATCAGACGTGAGACCTACCAGAAATCTACCTTCACGAGGTGAAGTACTAAAGTGGGATCGACTCGAGAAACGAAGAAATTTTTCCTTATGATCGGTACGAAGGATCTGCGCGATAAGATCTGTGGAGATGAATAGTAGAGTATATTCTCTGTTGTTTGCATGCTTCTGGATGAATGAACGGATGAACGAATGAACGAATGAGCGACCGATTGGTCATCATCGACAGTTCCTAGCAAGCGTGAGTTACTATGCTAACGATTTCGGGTACGAGAATGCTGATATCTTCTTCGTTAATTCTTCCGATTTCTACGAGATTATACGGCCTAATTTCTTTCCTTCCTCCGAAACGAGTAATTGATCGAGATTATTTATACTGTAAATTGGATTTGAGATCAATCTCGAGGGTCAGCACTATAACGAAGATTCCTGGATCTCGTAAGGGTACCGAATAATTCGTGGCCCGTGAATTTTGATGAAATACTCAGGCGTGTGTCTAAAGATCGAATGACAATATTCCATACAATATTTCGCGACTTAAAGATCCTAATAGTTTTAGCTTTAAATGTTCATAGGGAATAGAGAATTGTAACGAAGTATTCGGCAAAGATATTGTCATTTGATTTTTAGAATTACACCTCAAAAGTTTCATTAAAATCACGTACTTGTGAAACTTATCAGAGGAACATTGTTCAAGACTCATCTGACCAGACAGGATTATGGTCTTTCGCTTACCCTGCTGCAATTAATAACACTAATCACGTAAATGCGATTCCGGACTATTTTCCATTCGCATTAAAACCTGTATTAAGATCATTATAATTCTGGACAGCATGGCACTAGAAATTCAGATCTGTCCTAGTCGGACGTTTCAGAAAATTGTTCAGGTCTTACTAATTGTTGCCTCGGGATTCACAACCAACAGTCAATGTCAGTAACAACGCCGTCTTTCGTAAATTGTCATTCCGTCATATTTTTTTAATCTAATATCTATCATTTTCTTACATATCGGTTGGAACATATACAAAACGATACAAAAGCGATCGTATTCCAACGATTATCTGTTAGGTTCAGCACGTGATGCCTTTAATGTCTCATTTTCTTCTGCATTTGTATGCGCCTACATACATACGTACAAAAATTTACAAAACGTGTATTATGGCTCTGTTCTGTACTTACATCGAAACAATTTCACGGATCTCTGCGATTTTTACGAGAGCAAGCGTAAGCAAATCTGGGGAAAGTTCTGGCCAAAGTATCCCTCGGTTTCAACGATTCGATTCAAAGTACTTGGAACGGGAGAACTTGTTAAATACCTAACGCGGTAGTTCGACTAGTAATGAAATCTTAAGCTGATCGAAACTTGTACTGTGTTGTATAATAATCTTAGTGATGTTTTGTTGGAAAATATAGATCTTTACGAATTTTTGTTTTATGGTAACATATGGCGACGTGTCAATACTATAAGCAAGTTGACCGTATTTAACGAGACGTAATTTAATAAGGAGGTGTCACCATTTGGGACACTTCGAGATGCATCCAAATAACAAAAGTTGTCGACGCGATTTACGTGTCTTATCATAAATTTATCTTTCGTTCTTCTTTACGGAGCACGGTCTCGATTTCGGTATTGCTTCACTTCTTTTACAAATAACTATCCACCAATTGCGACTTATAAATTTCACGTGTGATGATTATCGCACACTGATCGGTGAATGATAAACAATATCCCATGATCTCGCATAAATTACTGTCACTGTTTGATGTTTAATGGTTTTTTTTTTACAAAATACTAATCCAATTTTCGTGCGATAGTTACAGTGCCACGCCCTTCACAATAATGGAATAATAATTAATTGAACTAAAAAAAAAAAAAAGAAAAACAAAATAGTAACAACGAAACGTGGAAATATTACAATTCTTTTTTAATCGATGTTTAACATTGAAAAATTGTCCACGCGCGGGCAAGTGGAATGCTGTATTGTTGTTAATTTTAAATGTTAAATAAAACCTACATTTAATCGCCGTAAAACGTATGGAACAAGCATCACTTTCTACGTTGAACGATTCGATTTCAAAGAATGCTAGCAAGAACAGCTAAATTAACATTTTAGAGTAAAAGAAGAAATTGATTGAAAATCACAATGTACAAACGCTTTTAAAAAACGTACACGCTCCTCTTGTCCAAGAGTCAACAATCTCTGTATTGCATATTATAGCGAAGTATTGTTTACAAAAAACTGTACTACAGATCGCGCGATCGTTGAAAATCATGCTGTTTTATATTGTTACAAGAGATTTTATGTAAATCCAAAAGGAATAGTAATAAATGCGTGCGACTTAATATACAATTGCTCGATAACATATTGTTAGTTTTCTTCTTCGATTAGTTATATCAAAAGTGCTGCGTGGTGTTCTTCAGCGACCAACGTTTTTCTTATGTTACACAAGTGCGCATTCATACGCACCACGCATACAATTACATACATACACACACCCGCGCGCGCACCTTTGATATCCAATGAACATAATTGTCTTCTGTATACGAAGAAATCCCGAGCCGAAAATAAGAAGGTTCCCATAAATAACGATGGATTTTAATATATTTTTTTTACAAACTATTCACAATTGACTGAATACGCGCGTAAGCGTATGCTACCCGTTGAATTTCGCTAGGTATAGTTTGTGTCGCTGCGCCAAACTATGTACACGCGTTCAACTTTGCGGATAATTTAAAAATAAGAGAGGCGGAAAAATATATCCTTAAAAAAGAACTCATTCGACGAAGTCCCCTTATTTTAGGTACAGGATTTCTTTATCTAATAGTATCATCATTTTCTGTAGGAAATCGTTTTCACGATGATTTATCATTTATCAATTCAAACCATGTGCTGGCTATATGGTCCTCCAAGTGTAGCTTCTGCTACGTAGGTCCCGCGAACAGAGCTGCAAGCCCGCTATCATTTGAATTCTTGGAGATTTCGTCCACGCGTATCGAATGCGGCTTCCCGAACACCTCTATTCGTGGTAAATTGTGTATCTTCACTTCTTTGCGAAACAACTGACCAATGCTGCGGCCGATGAGCTGTAAATAGTATCGTATGGCATATGTCCGACCAACATTCTGGCCTTCGTTCTGTCACTGTCTAAAAATGTTCTACCTGTTTCGTGATTTTCCTGAAAAGATCTTTCTTCCCTTTCTCAACTTTGTTTCCTTTAGTACTAATTACAGCCATCTTCTCGTCGAAGCGTTGCAGATCCGTGGGATTAACACCGGGGATTTGTTGCATCACTTCGATGATGTTGGGGAATTTAGGTCTCAAACATTCGTAAACTTGCGTGCCCAAAGTCACGAGGGAACCTTGATTGGCTTCGTGTTGCCCATGAAGCTGTAAACCCTGAAGGATAGCTACCATAATATGAGCAGCCATGGCAGGTGTTAAACTACCATCGGCAGTTAATGCTCGTACAACTGGCCCAGTTAACATTGTGGCTTTCAAGCTGGCATTTGAATCGTTCCAAGCCAGAGCCCTGGAACGGTAAGTACACTTTAAGACCGATATTACACTTATAGATACTAGATTAGAATTGAAAGCGTTCATTACCCTAAAACGCATAAGACAACGCTGTGGCACGTAGATGGGTGACGAAGAACAAACGTTCCCAATTCGCTGACAACTTCCGCGACTATGCTGTTCCCACGAGACGAAGGGGGATCTATGGCCATGCCTCCCATATCTTGTTCCATGGTGTCAGGAGGAGTTGCGTCACTAGCAGCACCTCCCACGAGAGCCACTTTCAGCACGTCCACAAAGTCCCTTGTTAAATTCCGATTTAGCATGTCGGCAATAACTTCCTGCGTGTCAGTATTCTCTTCGTCCAGACCACCAGATTCGTATAGATGTGCGATGTACTGCCACTTGGCACTTAATCTTTGGCACACTGTTCGCGTGAAAAGAAAGTGTAAGTGAACGGTAAGGGCGATAACGAGAAAGATAAAAGTGTCTTACTGTGCGTAGAGACATGAGCCAGTACAGGTACGAGAACACTTTCATAAAACGCAGGTGGACAGGAGTATATGAATGGCTTCATAAATACGCGTATAATTGGTCTCAACCTGTAATCTGGAATCAGCTGAAAGGAGAGAGATCTTCATTGATATACGTGTAGAGTTTAGAAATGTTCATACACATATAAGGTAATTCCTTTGTGATTCTATTTTACAGCGCTTGGCTAGAGAGGAACAGATAATTACCTCCATATTAGAAAAGACCGAATTGATAAGAGCTGGCGCCAAACCAGGTAACTGATAAAAGTCTCTTCCGATCATATGGCATCCACTGCCCAGCATGTGGTAGCACTGGTCGTGAATAGTACTGAGGAACGATTGCATTCGCACCAAAGCCGTACTAGAAGATTGATCAGGTTCTGACGTGTTATCGTTTGTTATATTTAGGCCTAAAAGGTTCGCTTTTTCCGACTCGAGCAGTTCGTGAGCATTTTTGTATCCCTGATAGAGAGAAGCAGAGGGCATTATGTTTGCTTCTGTTGGACGAAAGATAAATTGTTAACGTGCGCATTACCTCTGACAGTGCTGCTAAAGCGGCGGGAGTGAAGAGGGCGTTCATTGCTCTGAGCAGTGCGAAAAGGGTTGGCAGTACCGGGATCACATGTGGCGTGGCAGGATTTCTGTACACGGGATTTCCGCTTTCGCTGAGGGCGGTAACGAAGTTACCTCTTGCAGCGCGATCCGGGTCGTCCGGGATCGAGCACCGTTTCACGACGCTCAGTATCGTACAAATGCAAATCATTAAGTCACTTCGATTCTGGCCTGCCAGGTCTTCCGTCATATTCTCCACTGGTGGTCTGTCCAGCCCTATGAATCTCATTAATTCAAGGGGACCTTTGAATGCTTCAGCGCCGAGGGCGATGAATTTCGCAGACCCTTCACCGATCACTTCAGCTACGAATCTGGTTTGCCTCTCGTAATCGCAGAAGTGATTTGATATCAGCAAGAGGGCCTCGTACAGCATGATGGTCTCCATCTTTGACAACGGGCTGGGTTCTCTCGCTAAGCCGCGGACCATTGAGTGTATTTGATCGAATACTGGGAGAAGTAACAATGGATACTTCAAGCTAATCTTCACCATCAGACTAGCTGCATGACGCCTCACGTTCTTTGCTGCCCTGGACCGAGTGCCCTTAGTCTCGCCGGGTGCTTCGAATACCAGAGCAGCAAAGATCTTTTCCAGAACTCTTGGCAGGATGGCCACTCCTGGCATAGCCATTGAACCGGTTGACATAGACAGGAACACGAAGAGCGCGCTGATGCAAGAAAGTAGAGCCGACAGCAGCCAGGGATCTTGCGGGGAGTAACCAAGGCACAATTCCAACAGCTGAAGGCCAGTTTGTACGCTTGGTCGCTCGTTGATCAATAGAATTCTTGATACGACAGAATCTAGTGCTTGTGCGAGGGCTTCCCATTCGAGATACTGCGGATCGTTCTGATCACTTTTGTACCGAAGATCTGCCATCCCCTTTGTTATCTTGGCTGTCAACCATTGCTGTACATAAGTAAACGTTACTAACGGCGCTACCATTGTCGCGTGCCTAAATCCTTCCAACAAATCGGTCCTGAATCGATGGAGGAAAACGTTGAACTCCTCCTCCGAATCGTAGTCGGCGAGACAGTAAGTGCTCATTCCATTGCTCTGCCTACCGTGCGGATATCCTATTTTTATTAACTTTGGCGCCGTGCTCTCTACATATTTCGGTATGTAAGTCAACAGTAACGGATCTTGCTTGATCTGTTCGTGTTTAAACAGCATTATCCAAATCGCGTTCGCCATGTGTATCAATGTTAAGCTCGAGGATATGGTGAACGTCAGCACAGTGTCTAAAAATATGTTGAAATGTGCTGGTCGAATGCTAGAACCGTCGTCTTTGCCCCAAAGCGTACACAGTTGAGTCGCCATTCCAGTCAATACCTGAATTCAGGTTTATAAAAGAACGTAATAAGCGTGACGCAGTATCGGTAGGAGCCTCGATTAAATTTAGGTAGGGCATTATAGAAGTTACCTGCGTAAGTTTCTTTAAAAACAAGTAATGATTCTCGTGAAACTCGTTCGAGCCACTAACAGATGGTGCCGCGGTAGCCGCAGCATAAATGTACCTCAAAGCGTCTTCGGAAAATAATATCATTAGTTGCTTTCTGTCTTCGGCTTTCCCTTTACGATTCACAATTTGCAACAAACATTCAGCTGCCGAACATTGAAATATCGGATCCCCCAGCAACAAACATAGTATTTGCAATAGTCTGCCGTCTTCTGCCATCACATGATTGATCGAAATCCACTCCACGAATCCAGTTAACGTAGATAATACTACCTATCGAGTAAAAAACAGGCGAACATAGTTTTAACAATGTACTTCGCAATGCTGTGTTCTATAAAACCATCGCGCTCTACGTACCTGTACAACTTTACTATGCGCGGCTGCCTCGGACATGCACCCTAAATTATTCTTCTTCTGAAACTCCGAGAAATGCTGCTCCATTAATCTGAGAAAGAAGCTGAAAATCTCGGCCATGTTGGTGTTAAGCGCTTGGTATATGTCCTTCCGTCTCTGATTAGATTCTAACGTTTGCAGGAGCGCAACATCTTCGACGAGCCTTAAAAACACTAGAAGAACTAATTCAGTCTGACTTTCTCCCCTTGTACAAGCTTGGCTGAGCTCCGACAGCAGCGTGGGCCATTGCTGCGGCCATTCCCGCTTTATCATTTCCACCACAACCCGAGAAAGCGCGTCTTTAATGTGAGCCTCTTCCTGTAGCAACGGTTCTGTACCTTCTTGAAGTAGCTTCATAGCGTTCTCCTTTATAAATATCTTTTCCGATTGCGATATCTGTGTCCATCGGTATTTAATGCAATGCTCCATCAGCTGCAGCCCGAAGTGCCGTACCACGGAACTTCTGTTCGGCGACTTCTGCGCTAGATACAACCCGCATTGGGCGCATAGAGGCGACGACTCCTTAAATCTCTCGCAAGCGTTGTACACTTCCAAACGCTGCTGCTGCGGCACATTCGGCGACATCATCACCTCTACCACTTGAGCGAGTTCAGCTGATATTTGGGCAACGTCGCCCACACCGAACTCCATTCCTGCCTATTGCGCTGTAACGAAAGTAAAATACGCTTATTTCTCCCAATTTCCACGACCGTTTAACGTATTGTTTCTCCGTCGGTCGCGGTATTCGTCAACTATTTGCTAAACGGGTGTGAAGCCAGAATAGAAAACACGATCACGCGTAACGGAGAGTTCGGTACTATAAAAAGTAGAAGCGTTCGAGGAACGACTAACTGAAAACTATAATTAAACGATTACTTTTATTTGCTACAAGTTTAACATACATTCGCGTACAAGATACACGCACAGACGATACTCGAATCTGTGACCTCTGAAACATCTGTCCGATCGACGTAAATTTCACTTATCAATTCCTACTGCAAACGATAAAACCATTAACGCTTTTTTCCATCGTTTGGAGCAATGCTATTGCCAAGCGCGACGTAAGTAAAGATCTACTTCGCGTAAGGTACGCGAGTAAAATTTCTTTTCACATCTGCCAGACACGTGACGTTCATGAAATTAAGGGAAACAACGGAAACTATCAAAGGAATGGAACAGAAAGCGGAGCCCTGAAAGTGTTGCAAAACAACATGTTGTTGGAAATCGATGATCGGTAGCGAATAAGGGAAGACAAGCGTGATTCGCGATAGACACGAGAGCCGTTCCGCGGCGGACAAGAATCTGCCTGAAACGATGGAAATTCGCAGATGAATCGAATGACGTAAACTCGTGCGATCAGGATGGTAGGGAAGCACGAGGCAAGGCAGCTTCTGCGAGGTGTGTGTGTATGTGTGTGTAGCATGCCTTGACAGAAGGCACCTACCTTTTAACGCGATCGTAGATCGAGACGGATCGAAGATACACGTCTGGCAAAATTTCTGCCGATACGATCTGTCAATTCATATCTGGTAATTGTTGAAGGAGTCAAAAACTCGCGGCGCGCACAAGCGGTGCTCTTATGCGTCTAGGTATTTGAGTCGAAGAAGCTCGCCTCCGGGAGGTACGCGGCACGTTCAACAATTACATGTATAACCACACGTAAAATACCTACTGCCCTCTAGACCATTTGAATTCGACCTAACCTCACCTCACGGCGCGTGCATGTTTTTTCTGTTTATGTACGAGAGCCGTAATTGTAATTAGTAACGCGACGGTGTCCGCGGGATAAATATACCACGGGCGAATCGATAAATTAAAGAAGAGATCATTGATTGTCGTTTACCCTTCATATACGATAGTTGAAGCTTCCCTCGATAAAGTTCGAGTGAACTTTCTTGGTGGAAGTTTGAAGGTTATGCCGGCGATCTCTCGTCGATCTTAACCCTTTGCTGTCCTTTACCTGGCAATGGCGCGTTATCACGTTAAACATCCGCATCTGTTCTCTGGCATTGGCGTGCTTTCGCTCCGACGAGGCATGGAAAGTGTTTTGTCCGATAGATTCGATCTAGGGATATTCTAGATTCTAGACTGACCGATAAGTATGACGAAAATCGCGTCTAATATGATGTAGGATGAATTTGTAGGATATATAATAATGATATATATATAATGAAAATCATTACATCTTAATATATAAAGCAGAAAGAGCTTGTGTGTTTGTCTGTCGCCTAAAAACTTTCGAACGATAAACTTTGCGGTCACGAAATGTGACCCAGCTCGTTATTCCTATCTATATAATCCAGATGATTGTGACTAGTTTCACAAAAAATAAATAAATAAATTTTTTTTTATAAAATCAGAGTCTAAATTTCGGGGCGAAGCCGAGTAGTAAAGCTAGTATATTATATGGCAAAGTACTATTAGATTTAACTGCAGAAGTACATGAATTGTTGCTAAAAAATTCATAATCAATTGAAAAACCTGATTATGCACTGAATACAGGCACGTTTCATCTGTGTCAGACGCGTAACTGTTAATAACTAATTAATTATAATAAAAGCAAACGTAAATATAATATGGAAAATTAGCCAAGGGTCTGTACTTTAAGATTCAACTGCAAAAGTACGTAAATTATTTGTAGAAAATTTGTAATTAATTAATAAACCAGAGTATGCACTAACAAGGGAAGGACCCCAAGTGGTCGGCTTGGATTTTAACGAGTTTTTGTAGGATGATAGCATGCAGGTCCCTGATGAAATATATGGAATACTAGCCGTAGTTCCTTGGCGGTTTTAAAGATATTAACAATTAAAGTTACGCCCCTGTTTACATACTATGGATATAACCCTATTATAGAAGCTGCGGCGGCGAAGTGGGTTAGTGCGTGGATTGCGAATCCGACAGTCCTGCGATCGATTTCCCCAATTAGACGAAGTTTGTTTTTGGCATTTTTATGGTGCTAACATCGTGCACGATGCAGGGTGATAATTATCATACATGCAGGGAAACATAAAACAGCCCGACACCATGAACACATAATAAAAGCTTGTTTCTTGCACTGACAAGTTTTTTAGTTTTTACTGCGTCCGGAAAAGTAACTTGATTTACATTAAGAAATATTGTCGGATTCGCAATCCACGCACTAACCCACTTCGCCGCCGCAGCTTCTATAATAGGGTTATATCCATAATATGTAAACAGGGGCGTAACTTTAATTGTTAATATCTTTAAAACCACCAAGTAACTACGGCTAGTATTCCATATATTTCATCAGGGACCTGCATGCTATCATCCTACAAAAGCTCGTTAAAATCCAAGCCGACCACTTGGGGTCCTTCCCTTGTAAGAGCAGCGTCAGATTCGTTCTAATCGTGTCGAAAAGCTGTTGATAACTAATTAATAAAGAAAATAGTTGCAAATATGATATAGGAAAGTAGTCAAAGGCCTATACTTTAAGAAGCAAATGTAAAAGTACATAAATTATTCTTGGAAAATAAATAATTCATTCATTTTCCGTGATAGTACAGTTCCCTGTGAACCAAGGTTATGTGCGAGAACATACGAATTATTTATTAGTAATCTGAGGTCATAGATCCCTTCTAGAGGCTGCCAGAGCCATTATTTAATGGTTTTTAACAACAAAATTGTTTATTTATTGGCCGAAGAACTACTTACTTCCCTAAGACTGGTATTAGCGTGTTTTAACGCAATTTTTTCCGTACACAATGCAACCATTATAAATGAAATCAACATTCATCAAATGAATAAATAAATATATAAATAATATCATTTATACTGCGGGAGCCGACTCTATATATAAACCACTGATACAACTATCCTTCATTAGTAATTTAATTGTTTGAGTTTTACTCCGAAAATTGTTCAAATCGTATTTATACATTGCGAGCAGGAGTATCGTGATTGGGGGGGGGGGGGGGGGGGGTAGGAAATGGAAGTACTGCAATTAAAATGATGCAAATTTAATGAGAACGCCGAAAGATTACATTTGTGGTAGGTATATACAAAATGAGCTTAATTTAATTGATAATGACAAATGAAATCGTAAGAAACAACGAATGGTGTCGGATACTGTGGTCACACATGTTTCATGTACATGCAGGCAACGTAGTGATGCTAAGTTTAAGGTACGAGGGACCGATTCGACAGAATTAAGCCGCTGCCGATCTTCTAATTACAGAGAAACATGTATTCAATGTTAAAATAAAGCGTCCGTATAACAATTCCGTTGCGACGCATATTGGAACATCCGTTCTGGTCAATGTAAAAAAAAACTGCGTCCAAATGAATCAGAAGAATTCTCATTTCGCGACGGTGATATTTATCAAGAATACACACGTTTGATTATGAGCGGCGTATTAACTGTGTATCCTATGTATATATCCCTAGAAAAATATTTCTATCACATTTACGTATTTAACAATAGTACATATTAACATGTAACAGTTTCGAGATTTGTTTCTTCAACCTGATTACAGTACACAAGTTACAAATGACTTTACTCTTTTTTTTTCATCCAATTTCTTTCCTTTTTCATTTCCATCGATGTTTTCCATCTTTTTCTTCTTTTTTTTTTAGAAACAATTTGTCGCAGCAGTTCGATACGATCGACAGTTGCACAGAATAAATGAAAAACTCTCGTGTTAATTAATCAGACATCATTATAATTACATATAAACGACATAATCGTATAATCATCCTACATTGTTGTATCAAAAGACTACCAGTCTCTTCGAAGTCTGTTCGACGGCAGTGCATCAGTAAAATGCGTTCAATTCATTATCAAGAAAACTTCAATCGGGAATTAGGAAGCAGAAAGATAACAGTTCACTCGTCGCTGATCCGGAAGCAGATTACAGGAAAACTAATATTATCGTTTACGCAAAAAAGAGACAGAGAGAGAGAGAGAGAGAGAGAGAGAGAGAGAGAAAAGAGAAAAAAAAACAAACAATTATATAAAATATGTTCTCTTTATCTAATCATTGAAAGTAACTCGGTTAATCAATCAACATATATATATTTATATACGATAAGCCTCTAACGTTAAATTGTATAGATAATATCGATAATAGTTTCTTTATCAACAATTTTGAGACAGTATATCCGATCTCTGGGATCATCACCGTATTCGCGATGTTACACCGTATAGCGAAATACAACACGAAAGAAAGGAAAACACAAAGAATAACTTGAAGTGAAAAACAACGTTCCGGTACTGTTTAAAGAAAACAAGTCTCTTGTTGCAGCTCGGTGCACTTTAAAATGTTCCCGTGAAGTGAACAAACGTTGACACGCAATAGATATTACGGTCACGTAGAAGCGAATTTCCCGATTCGTCTGGAATTGTTACAATGCAATCACTTTTCTTCAAGTGTTCGAGAAAAATGTAAAATATACATACATATATATATATACATACATATAGGTATATATATATGTATATATATGAGTATATATACATATATTTATATAAATTCACTATCCTTATCTTGTCATATTTATCACCGTGTAGAGCTAGCTAGCGTCTATCCGTTCTTTAGTTTTCTCATCATCATCGTTATTACTATTACTATTATTATTATCATCATCATCATTATCATTAATGTATATTATAAATATGTTATAAACGGGACAAGTAATGTTACACTATGTACAAAAGTAAGATGAAAATCTGTCTACGGGAAACTAAATACGCGAAATGCAAACGCTTGATTGCATTCCCATTTCCAGTAACAGTCTCAGAGTTTGTATTTCATTTTCCCATTGTTTCCCCTTATTACTTTTAATATGAACTTCTTCTTAATCGGTCATAGAAGCCGCCTCAGTGTCATCTGCAGGACTTTGTCCCACACATGTTTCTCGTACAACACGAAGAAGAAACGGTAGTTTCGCGAATAAAAGTGTCACGGAGGATAACCATGATGATTCTTCGCGATTCAAGAAGAGCCTACCTCCCACGACTTTCCTCTACACCTCATACAAATAACGTATGGTACACATTATCATATACCGTAAAAAAAGCCGTTCCTACGTTATAAATCGATTGAATATCATATGAAATATACACAAAGGTCCGCTTTCAATTTCAAATCCCTTTTCTCTTGCTCCGAATTTCTTGTCGTTAGAATGTGGCGATCGATAGATTCTCCTCGTACACTCCGATAGCGTAAATACGAAAACAAAAAGACGGACATGTTCTCTTTCATATCCAATTGTTACTACGGTTCGACCGGAACTTTCTTCCTCGCCCGTTATCGCGACAATAACGTTAAAAAAAGAAGTGTATCAACCATGCACGTAAAAGTACCACACTCTAAACGTAATTCACATTTGTACTTGTCATAAATCATACATAAGGAGTATTTATAAATGCTCGTTATATGTTACTCTTGCGTGACCAAATGATGCTGCATCTAATCAACAACGACACGCGTCGTGCCGTTTAATTCGATCTAAACTCAATAAATATGTTATATGAAACAGAGGGAAGAAATTATTGATTTTTTTTTTGTTTTTTTTTTCGTTTTAAATGGTCGATAGAAAATATGTTCAATTCATCCTCCACTGTATGAAATCATGATGTATGAAACTCCGAGTACGAAATCGCGTTCGAATACGCGCGTAATAGTGACTAAAAGAACACGCGATCACGAATTATCACCGCACGGTTATTATACAGCTCGATTGTTAAATACTAAGTCCCTATTCGTATCTTATGGAAACGTTATACCTTCCTCTGGAACTATGCTTTCTAATGGGATGGGTTCCGCGTATCCGCGGGCTATTAATTCATCAGCAAGGGATATCACCTGCGACAAGTAACGACACTGATTAGAAAAATCTCTACAAAATTTTCATTTAAAAAGAATATCTACTTACGCCGTGCTTCTGAATATTCAGATAAAGATTAACGTATGTGTTTGTGTTGATGTAGCCTTCGATTTGGGCCTGACTGACGATACCAGAACACATATGAACGACTACGTCGTAAGCTTCTTGGTTCCACTCGCCTGACATAAAACACACGATCACGTAGGAGATTACACGGCCAGGCAAAGTAACAGCAAGTCTACGCCATTATACTCACCATTTTTCGGTTGAACATTCGCCAGGTATATTTCAATTGCTTGGAATGGCAATGTGAGATAATCTGACCTAATTTTCTTCATTTCTAGATTACTGAAACACCAATAGCCGCCATGATCGACGAGTCGTACTAAATGTCGTTCGCCATGAGGATCTGGTTGCTCGACGAATACCCTCACCCACCTGTTGTACCATTTCGCAACTAAGATCATACCCTCTGTAAAGCACAACACACGAACTTAATGATTGCCCAAGAGACATTTAACTGCCGGACAGTTAAGAAACAGTCGGAATATGAACGTACTTCTAAGTTCGTCTGGAACTGGAGGTGATTCTGTCGTGTTATACGATTGTGTCATGTTGTCATCTAAAATCCGCAAGGTTGGGTACGTGGGGTGAGTAGGGAGCTGTACGAAGAATCGATTTGGCTTTACTATGTGACATATGACGATGTCATTGTTCACTCCCTCCACCAGGTGCAGCTGCATCAAGTCCGTAACCCACGGGATCTCTTCTGGTACTTTCAACGGTAAGATCTGCTCAAGAACCACGTATGGGTACTTCTTCTCTGGGAATTTCTGCCGTATCATATCCAGAGCGATGTTAATCCCTTCGGTGGAACCCTCTATGGCACAAATCTTCTGCTCCCTTGACGTAGGATGTCGCTTGACGACTATACGCACGTCTGCCGCCACGCGAATGCTTTGCAAGAAGCCACCGTAACGGCCGATTAATTTTCCAACTAGATTCTGTGGTATGCTGAATTCGTATAGCATTGGAATTGTATTATCCTTCGTGTGACCCTTGATACTTCCTCCTGAAATGATTATGCAACTTGCACCCCGCTGGTATAACGTTACCCAACTAGCTCGAATCAGTGATAAAGCTTACCTTTGCCGCTGTCCGTGCTCCCTTCGCTTTTAGCTTCATCGGTGGCACTGCCTTCCAACACCCCAGAGACCGGACTATGGTTGGCGGAATCTCTTTCGGACAATGCCTGCACCTGACTCTGCGCGCCGTCCTCTGACGGAGTGGCTACATCCTCCTCCGTTTTAATAACAAGCTCTAACGCATTGTTCTCGCAACTCGGTTTCTGCTCCTCCTCTTCGGCAACGTTCTCGAATATCTTCAACACTTTGCCGCTGTCGATGGCATTCTCCAAGGAGGAGGCGCTTCTGCTTCTGGCAACCATGTCGAAGTTACTTGTCTTAGGGTTACTGCCCAATTGTATGTCCATCTTGTTCGGCGAAGCATCCAGATAATCGTACCATGCTTGCTCGTCTATAGGTGTTCTGGAGTGCGTGGAAATAGGCTGCGAGCCGGTCTTCCTCTGGGGTATGTCTAAGCTCTCGCTTCTCTTTCTGGGGCTACTAGTGATTTCCTCCGTTGGTTGACTGGAAGAATTCAGTGAGAATGATTCGTCGATTTGTATCCCAGAATCGTAGAACTCTCTGTTAGACTTGGACGAGGCGGTCGCTGGACTCTTCTTGCTATCGACAAGCCTCCCGTCGCTGCGCTCCGGTTCAGCGATTCCACCTGGATCAGCTCTGTCTACTCGTCGACGTTTATACCACAACAGGCCAATTATAAGCGCGAAAGCAGGAAAGCTCCACTTTACAATCTGGACATGGGTAGCTGACATGTTTCACGTCCGCCGTAGCTGCTGTTATCAAAGAACCTTTCCTTCTGAAATGAGAAAAGCAATTATGCATCTTACAACGAATCGGGGGATAATTATAAAAATACATAACGGTTCCGTTTCTCGTTTATATCTTCCTCAATATTTCTGTTTTATTTGAATTGCATCGATAGCAGGCTTAAAAAATTGGAAATTTTTTTATTGGACCGAGCGGTGTTACTGCGCTTTTACACCGATCGTGCAAAGTCGATAAAATGTAATTTTCATTCAGACTTCTCGTCTTACACGGTTTCCTGTGCTAATTACCGTTTCGTGAGCGTAACTTCCGGCCGCAAGGTGCACTTGCTCGAATAGCATAATTAAGAAAAAAGATGGGAGACTGTCACAATTCAAACGAAACAGTCTGTACAAGTGAATTACTCGTTTAACAAATCTAAGAGTCTGAATTTAAACAAGAAACTGAAACTCTAACATATTTCCATGAAAATACATCGATATTTCGTACCTTTCCGCGGAGAGCGGAAACTATTTTAAACCTATCGTTCGAAACTGTCTCAGATGTACGATAAGATTCAACAACTGTCGAATAACTGGGTATTTACATTCTATTATTTATTTGAGTTGCAAGTCAGTGGTTTCGCGCTTTTTCGATTTGTACAGAATGTTCCGAAATAAGTATATGCCGTGAATGACAAATGATAATTAATGATCAATCTTCTAAACTTTACGAAACGAATGTATCCCTTAGACAAGTTTAAACCTCAATGAGATATGTCAAAGCATGTTATACGAGATGTTCCGAAGTATACCACCGAAAGAAGCTTGTTCATCTTAAAACTGTGAATAAAAAATCTGTAATGCAATATTTTGCCACGGACCTTCGTTCTCAAGAAAATCGATTTCCAAAACGAGTGGAGCACTGGTACATTTCGCTAATAAGTCCGAACTGAACGTGTTTCTCGAAACTTCTACCGTGTTTACGTGCAAAGTGTACAAATATATAGGTCAGGGTTATACAAGAAACTGTAATTTGACTTTTTTCTTTTATCGATACACAAATATCATAGATATTTCCGCGCACATTGATTCGAATGCTTGCACATGG
The DNA here is from genome assembly GCA_963932275.1 of Andrena praecox. NCBI lineage: Eukaryota > Metazoa > Arthropoda > Insecta > Hymenoptera > Andrenidae > Andrena > Andrena praecox. The sequence goes on along the minus strand of OZ010728.1, from coordinate 69,246,772 downwards.
CGTGTATGTTAAAAATCAGTTTGCTCGAAAACGAAAGGCCGCGACCAGCATTTCGTCTAACAATAATTCAGTTTTGCAAGAACAATCACTTTCTCTCCGTTTGCACCGCGTAGTTCGAGACACCTTGTATAATACAATCGCCTCCGCTTGATGCACGCACGAGGTTCCGATCTGCGACGCTTAAAGTTCCAACGGAATGTTCGATCGTTTCTTGAAATTTGCAGAAACCGATGCCCCGGTGAGCAGGCTACGAAAACAACGCGTAACGAACTCGGGAATTAAAGCGGAAATTACACAAGGCGATGCATCAAGGCGCAAGTGCCGCGAGGCATATGTGACGGTATCCCCGGCTCCCTTTTCTTTCGCCAGTGATTTTCATAGAAGTGGATTACAGAAAAGAAGACTCACGATTTTCTTCCATCTACAATAACAGTTTTCCAATATGATAGAAAAGCGAGTGCAACGTTAATACGGTCAGTGAAATGAGTTTGCCGTGCTCTCGGAGCGGTTGCGACATCGACCCAGGGAAATTCCACGGGGCACCATGGGGCACGAGGCAAAACAGTCCTCTGACGACGAAGGTCGAGCCTAGTACGTTAGGTTTACGATCGGACGAGACTCACCGACGTTACGTCCATGCTTACTTCCATCTGTGATCGTTGCAAGTGTCGATCGAGCCCTGGTTTAGCCGTTTCGAAAATTCCCTACTGGATAAACAACGGTCACGGTGAAATAGTGAAAAGTTCGAGAGTCGGCAGAGGCGCGTGAAATATATTTGGACCCGATGCGAAACCGATGGCACTCTCGTTAAACGCGGCTGACGCGGTACTGCGGTTTGCGGAACGGGTCGCGGGCCGCGGCATTCGGGCACGTGGTAACTCCGGAGACCAGTTCGACTGGAACCGCTCGCTACTGCGCAGGCGCGACATTACGTTAAGCTGCGCTCACACGGTGATAATACCGATAACGTTCGAGTCCCCTTAGACCCCATAGCCCCCTCTCTTTCACCCCGATCACGCTATTAGATCAAATAGAATAATCGTAGTACACACATCGTGAATGGTAGGATGGAATTTTCAATACGTAAAAAGAAATATGTATTCAGGATCGAAGCGATATATCGAGTAGATGATTACTATCATTTCGAAGGACGTGGACAGGGAAGTCTGTTTTGTCTACTGTAAAATGCGTGTTGAAAGTAAAAGGATTAAAATTGGCGATCAAAGGAAGAGATTACGCAACGCTGCATGAAATTATAGGCTTCCATTATACGGTTGTTAAGGTGGGACACAATTCCGACCAAACAGGTAGTCACGCAAGAATTGTGAAATTCACGGAATTCAAGTTGTTCGCGTGAATTCGAGTTATCGGCATTGCAAGGGAAAAGAAGAAGAGTTCTACGTTTATATTTCGCGATTATGTGCAATAGCTAGCTAGTTAATGAACCGGTAGACCAATTATCATCGAATAATTCCATTCGGAGGGGCAAATGTCCAATGGCCGTTTAATCGCTTTCGACACGGCTGGCTCCTACAGTAGTAAGGAAGGAGATCGGCCAAGGTGAGGCATGAAAGCGATTTTAAGCTGTCGCTAGGGCTGCCCGAAAGGAAGAAGGGATATGCGCCGGATGAGAAGTAAGAAGTTGAATTAAAATGAAACCGGTAACCGCTTGGGGAAATGGGTTACGCGCGGCTTTAATTTCCAGTGGAATAAAAATTTGAGAAATGGAGACACAGAATGAAAGTCTGCGAATGTTGGGTCTGTCCTAGTAATTCATCACACACTTGACGAAACAGCTCCTTTCTCAACTTCTCTTAAATAAAATACAACGTCTGTGATGTACCACACATTACAGTTCTATGTAACAAGCCAGCAAAATGTATGAACGGCTGCAGGCTACTCGAGTCCAGTTATTAAATTCGAAGCCAGTATCTCGAATACCCGGATATTTGGATCACGAATGCCGTATCTAGGTCTCTCGCCACATATCCAAGATACAAGACGTGTTCCAATCATTTGTAACAGCCTTTCAAGTCTGGAAAATGATATACAAGTGCCTGCCACGTGCAACCCGCCGTACACCCTAGATGCATGTACCGTATACAATAAGGAAACAGTTGTAAGGTTCGTTTAAATTCGTTTTCTCGAATTAGCTTATCGGTGGATAAAGAAAGGCAACCGTCTAGCCGGCTGATTTAACCGGCAGGTCGTTACACGGACGCATAGATACGCGAGGAATAAAGGTGACCGTGTGGTTCAACGTGCTCATGGAATGTCCAACCTGTACAGGCAGAACGATGAAGTAACCGAGCCACGGGTAAGAACACCAGGGAAAAGGGAACGAGAAGAGAAAGAGAGCCCGTAAGGACGGCGAAAGCCGCAACAAAAAAGGGACACGAAAGAAAGCACGGCGTGCTCACCTAGAACACGTTTTCGGACCGATCCTACCAGCACCATCTGTGAAAAATGCCCGGAGCTGCTGTCGATTCGCATTAGAACACTTCCGTATCAACCGTTCACACGATATTACAGGATTCTTCCATGAATTATGTGTATTCTACGATAAATCTAATAAGTTTTCTGGAAGTGTTCTCACCTGCCCCACCTTACTGGAGAAATAATAAAGGGACTCCGGAGCCACCGCGCCGTGTGACAAAAATTTGGATTGTGGAAATATTGGATGTTTGACTTTTGTTGTACTTCGTCTGTGGTGTGGTCATTGGAGAGAAAAGAAAGACGACCACTTGAAGACAAATCAAGCAACATGTTAACGAGCATAAAGGTTGGGAGTCAAGGCCTCAGATCGAGAAATGAATGCACCATATGTAATTTAAATTTTAATGTCTGCAACAGTGTTGTGTAAGGAATTATGTAACGGCAAAACATGTTGCAGTTGATTGTAGTATACGCGATACATCAATTATGACAAATACGAAATAAATAGCTGTAGTTTGCTACACACTTGCTAGATAGTTGCTAAATTGTGATAAGGGAAATGATACGAATAAATTCATTCCGTGTTGCGTTTTGTTTCTATATGAAATTAGATTAGGTATACTTGTCGATAATAAAAAAGACCTTCGTTATCCCGCGCTCCCTGCGTTTAACATGAATAAATAACTATTTTTTTTATCTACAGAGAACAAAGTGGCTTGGGAATTTTTGTCGTATCTACTTTGTGTTTGTGAGTAGTGCTGATAATAAATCAACGGTTCGATAGTACTAGCTGCAATCTAGGAAAACACGACTAAGGCAATCTTGCAACTTTGTCGATTATACACGAGCAACCTTGTGTACGCGCAGTGATATACGTAATTTACAAAATGGGCGTGGATGAAAGCCAGAATTGCCAACGATCGGTTGCACAAACAACGAGCAGGGAATTCTCGAAAGTGTAACTTTCTTAACGTAATTATTCCTTTAACACATGCCGATGAAGAGATACATTAAATACAAATAATATTTCTGTATCAATTAAATATAATCATTCAATGTCGACTTTCACTTCAGCATTACTATTTGACGAAAGCCTACTGAATACATACTATCATAAATACATAACAAGTGAAGCAGAGAATAATGGAAGCGCGCGTAATTTAAACTTACAATTAACAAGCGTCGGAAGCGCAATGCAGCACAGTGTAAAATAAGAGGCAGCACAGATTTCTTAATGGAATTACGCGAACAGTGTTCCAACAGTGTTACATCGACCAACGTAAGACTCTGCTACTATCGTCGCGCCGTGCGAGATAAACATTCGAATTAACGGAATTATTCGTGGCACTTTTAATTATCAAATCGGCTGTGAACTGCGCCTCGATTCAAAGGTCCGTCTTATTTACCAACACTTGCCGATTTGGTTCCTGTTATTCTCTACAAATTTGTGATCGGCCACACTATTGACTTGGTACGGTGTGCGTAGAAATTTCTACGAAAGAAACTTGATTTTCGGGAAGGCGGTCACGTGACCACGCTCGCGGAACAATTAAACTACGACTCGAATACTAACACGGAAATAACCGACGCGAGTTTCAGGGCCAGCTGCCTTAGAAAGCGAGACGGCGGTATAATCGAACGGGATACGTATATCTTCGAAATAGCGTGCAACTAAAAGCGCCTCCACAGTCTGTTGACCCTTTAAATGTCCGTACACAGGCGAAGGAGCACAACATACCGCCATACAGCTACATGCGGAACGCTTCACGCGTGCACGCTTGCCGGCCGTGTTGTTTTCATGCATACATAGCTTCTCGATTCTCGCTTCGCTGGCGAACGAGATAACGAATTTAGAATGTCAAAGGGAAGATATCTGGCCTTCAGGACGTATCCAACGATGTCAAATTACCAATCCACTCCATTCCCGATAATACTAATAGGGCACCTAAATCTGTTCCCACAAGTGGAACCTCGAGTGCTACTCTGTACTCAGAAATGTGGATCTGAGGGAACGAAAGAAACGTGTACGAAATACTAATAACGGCGAAAGGGTTAACGGCCATGGTATGTTCCACAAACGGGCTATTCCTAGATGTCGGTCTAACCGGTGTCATCTCCGCCAGAAACATCCTGATTATTTAAGTGCGAATCGATTATTACGTCTCAGGAGGGAAAGCATCGACGTATGGGTAACGCGGTGTTCTCGTGGACGAGTCGAGGCACCGGGCACACGAGACGGGACACGTGTTACTCGATTAAAACGGCCGAATTCTGTCCAGTTTCTGCTGATGTGCCCATATTGCAGCGAGTCGAATTTCGGTGAAGAAGCTATGGGCACCCAGGGAATAGCGGCGGAATAGGCGGGCCGTAGGCACGGCTCCCGTGTTAAACAGTTGCCGGTCGATGAGCAGGGGTTTTCATAACTGAAGAAACGGGCGAAACGCCGCCGCGAACCGAGTCGAGAGTTCCACGAGTTTTGCGCGACGACGGGAAAAAGATAACAAAGGAAAGTCGCCGAGCGAGCCGCATGAACACGCGGTGAGCAGTTGAGCACAAGACGATCGACGTACCTGTATGTTACTGGCCGATCCACCTCCAATCCGTTCTTGAACCTTTGCACGCGTGCAGCCAACAATTACATTAACTTTCGGTCACACCGATTAATCAACTTTCCTATTACTTCGTTGAAAACTGCGCTACGTGATCACAATGTTTTTCCTCGCTCGCGAGAGACAATATGGCGGTACAAATTCGGGTGCGTTATGTCCGGTATGGTGCGATCGTCGCGTCGCTCCGTGGCGAGAACATACTTACATCTTGGCGGTAAATCTCTGGAGATTTGAAATTTTTTAAGCCCGACAGAGTCCCTGAGCCTGTATTTCCATTCTTACAATTAGCGAGGTAGATAAATCGTTTACTACGGGAGAAAGGGGAATTCGACACAAACCGACGTATAACCACACTTTTTTTAAAAAACCTGCTTTCTAATATCTCGTCGCGTGGAGCCATCTGACGGCGAACAGACAACACTGTATATAGTTTCCTTCTTACTGATCGATAAATACTTGTTCGTTATCGAGTGTAGTTCAGGCAGTCGCCTAATAAACAAACCTTCATAGGATAATTAATTTATCCCTGCAACTGGTCTGTGCTACCATCCATAAGAGGGCAGTATCTCAAAGTCGCGAGTGAAAACGTGCGAGTCCGGCGCACGAGAAAGAGAAACACAAACGAAAATTGTTTACTTGAAAGCTCGCTATTGTATCAAGGAGTGATATTAACATGTAGGGAACGAATGGCAATGGACTTTTGCAATAATAACCGCGGGAATGTCTGTCATGCATTATGCCTATGTAGAACGGTGTAGAAAGCGCGGGACAACCAGTTAACATTGTCGAATGCACGCACAGACTTTTGCAAAGGGGAATAATTTTTATCAACGAAAACGTCCAGGGTATTCTGTGTTCTATTCAAGGGCTTGACCTAGACGTAGGGTAACCTTGACGTCGAAACTCGCGCATCGTTAGCCTATTTTTAAAGACTCGTTCTATGGCTTGACACGCGGCTAAGATTCCATGGCGTTTTACAAGTTTTGTCGGGAGGATCGTGTAGCTTACCGAAACTTGCACGCATACTAGGTCGATCGTGAATCCTCGCCAAGGGTGGGTCGGCTCTCATAAAAATGTAAATGGTAATAGGACAGCATACTCATGCATAATATCGACAACATTGCCCATTACGTGTAATGCAAATGTAGTTAGGTTATATCTATGGGGGACAAGACTTGTTATCCCCGTGAAATAATGTAATGCTCACTTTTTCTAGGTTCAGACACTCGTAGCATTTACCATGTCAAAGAGGAGTATGTGACTAGTAAAACGTTCAATATTTAATGCTATTAGCGCGTTTGTAAGTAATATGAATTACAAAGAATATTATAAATAACGCGAAACCTTAAGACCCGAATATATTAACATAATGCAGAAATATCTGGCGAAGAGATCTACAAAATAAAAAACTAGTCACGTAAATAGAAAGATTATATATATATATATATGTCTGTACACGATGGGTCACGCAACTTGCCTCGCTCCTATATCTCTTTATAATTGCCAATAGAAAAACAAAGTTATTTGTCCGCTCTTAACGGCAATCTAACCCGCCGGAATTGCGTCGAAATCGTGACTCGCCCTGTATAATCTAGGATCCGAAGGCCTCCAGATAATCCGCGAGATGATTTGATCTGGATGCGCGGCGTCGGGACGCAAGGTTACAGCGGTCGTCGGGTCAGCAACACCATGGCAGCCCTCCCTCCTCTCCCCCCTTCTGACCCTTCATTTCCCTCGCCGCGCTCTCGCCCTTCCTTCCTTCCCAGCCCTCCCCCTCGCCCAGACTGCCCTTCCTCCCTCTCGCGTCTTTCTCTTCTTTATTTATCCTCTCGCCGTCGTCGGTCGTGCCATGGCACGCCATCTTCTACGGACCCGTCGAGATTCTTATTAACAGTTATTACGCGGGGGAGGGATCCATTTTTTTTCAGAGGGATGGTGGACCTTTATTCCTTCGGGATAATGCGTCTCGTCCCTTCAATGGCCGGGTGGCTTTCGAATGACTGTCGTCATTAGCGATTACGCCGCAGTCTAGATACTTGTGGTCGCGTTTTCCACAGATTAATTCACTGGGGCCATTTAAAATGGCGGCAGGGTATCTTCTCCCCTTGGTTCTGCTCCTCTTGGAGCAGGCCGCGAAGGTGGACAGTAAAGTGTTTCGTAACTGGCGTCGCTTGATTATCCTCGAGGAAGGAAGCCGATAATTAGAGTCGTTTAGGTACGCGGAATAAACTGATGCTCGTTAGATCATCGAAGTTCAACTGCGCCGGGCACTGTGTCAGTACTTGGGTACTCGATCGTCTGAGTACTCCAGTGTGCCGCTGGCGCGTTTACTCGGTGGGAATCTATCTAATGCTCCGTAAGCTTCGTTGCTCACTTATCTCTACGCGGCCTAGGTGTCCCTCCTCTTTCGTTTATCTCTGTCATTAGATTACGTTCATTATCCTAATCTCCGGGCACTATCTCTGTTAGAGCAAGGATAGACCCAGGTATGTCCTAGATAGGCCTCTATCTAGTCTCAGGCACGCGGCGTTATTTTCATTTTCTGTGCCCCATTATCCGTTCCATTGTTGCTGCATCTTCGATGCATTTAATCCTCCGATTGTTAGCCAATGCGGTAGTCGGGGCTACCGCCGGATAATACGGCGGAGGGGGTGTCTGGGTCACCCCCTTTCGTGTTTGTCTGGCTGGCTGCCTACCTTGCTGGGGTTCGCAACCCCAGCTTCGGCGCCGGTGTACGGACCGTGACACCGAAATACACCGAATTGTTTACATCCAGCCGACGTGTATTAATCAGGCCATTGATTAAACAACTGTAACGACCAATTACAACCGCGACGGACGGTCGACCACGGGGGCTCCCCTCTGGCCAGCGCTAACCGGGGATCAGGATCAAATTAATCTGAAACTTTACAGCCTCCCTGTAAACGGTTGTATTTGTTGTTATCGCCCGTTGATAGCGCCGGATGCGGATCGATAATTAAATCGCTCGGAGGGATTGATAATAGGGGAACGGGGAGAGAAAAAAAGAGTTCACCGGTCTCTTGATTGCAGTACCGTGACCGTAGTTTCTGTTTTGTTACTAATCGTTAACCGTGACGCCGCGAACGAAAGGGAAACCCGTAGAAAATTTATCACTTTCGAGGCAATTGAAACGATCATCCCGGGCCTGGCGGCCGCGCTCTCTAATAACACGAACGCCCATTAATCTTAATTAACGGAGAAAGTGTAAAGGCTAATTGCGATGCATTATGCGGGAGAGCTGTCTTGAAGCGCGTCCAGCGTTTCGATCGGTGATCATCTCGTCTGCACGCACCTCGGCACCTTCTCTCGCCGTTTCTTCCACCGGCTCCTTTGTCAACCCCTGACGAGGGGAATAAACGGGAGGGGGTGTCACGCTTCCATGTCTCTTTTCTCCAACGAAAAAGAAACGCGAGTCGCGTGCGCGATACGTCGATACGGCTGCTTATCTCTCCTCCCCTCCATCTGTCCCCCGTCGCGGACGGCAAATGCACGCGTCGTATTGCGTTTATCGTGCGTGGGCGGTGCAACGGTTTATCAAGCAGACAGGGTTTTGCACCCCGTGCCATTGACGGCAAGGGTAGAGTCCTCGAGGCGGCTACGGCCACGGTGGAGGGAGACCCGCCTGCTGGAGGGGGTGTCTGGGGCAATCCCCTCCAGTCTGGGGGTTCCCAAACTCAAACGCATTTCCCGGGGTTCGCAAATCTCTCGCCGGAGCACGCGTCCCTGCCAACGGCGCCGAAACTTCGCCACCGATGGCACAGTTTCCACGAAACTTGGCGGCGCCGATGCAAATTAAGGCTTCGGCGGATTTTCGGAAAAAGTTCACCGGGCCTGCTCGATCCGCGAGGGTCGCTTAGGATTTGACAGGAGATGTCCGACGGTGTTTGACAGAATGATTTCCGCCGGGGGAGATGTCCGTTTCGTTGTTTAGAGGAGTATTGATTGGACTCGTGCGATTCCGCGTATGATAGCCGGCTGGATTCCAGGTTCGAGAGGAGGCCGGATGTTCCCGCGGGCGCATAGCGGTCGATACGCGGAATTCGTTGACATTGATCCAGGGAATTCGTCGTATAGCTATCGGTGAGTCACCGTGGCTCAGTGCCCTTCAGCCAGCTCCGTCCGCTTCCTAAACTGGACGACTCCGGTGCACCGTACGGCTCGATCGGCTTTCACCGCGGTTATTACTTTCGATACGTCTTTTCTGCGAGTTTTTATGCTCATTAATACCCCGGGCTGTAATGGACCCTGATTTCCAAGCAGAATTATTTACTAAGCCGACTTCGGCCAGATAATCACCGTTGGATGTAGCTTTCTAGACGCCTGGCTCGATAGAAATCGGCATAGGCGAATATATTGAACGTAAAAGTGGATATTAAGTAGGAGGCTGAGCTTTTACTATTCTCCTGCAGTGGTAGACAGAGTGAGCGTGGTTCGGCTACACTTCCAGGCCCGCTAGGCTCCTCCAACTGCGTTAGAGTTTGAGATCCCGCAGTAAAGGTCTCCTCGAACTCTCCTGCACCTATAGATTCTACATTTTGGGATCTGTCAGAGTCCCAAAGAGCTGACAGATTATTACATTTCTGAACCACAATGAACCTCCATTTCACCCCCCAAGGCTTAGAGAGACTACTCAAGTTGCGCCCGAACGCGAAAAATTGGTGGACCTCGCTTGCTCTCTCAGCCGCGCAATCGCTGCTCCGCCGAACTCGCATCCCAAGTTTCCCTAGTTTAGATCGAAGGGAAGAACGCCTGGATGGGCGACCACAAACGAGACAGATCGATGGCTAGCGGAGTGCTAAAACCGGGCAAAAATGAGCGGAGGAGCATAGAAGTGGCACAATTGGTTCAGTGGGGCGGTGCCCCTGCGGCCTTGGCTCGGGACAGTGAACTCCGTGGCCATGCGAAACGCGGTGCCCCATGCACTTCTCAACCCCTCCTGCCCTCCCGCCCCGCTCCCCATCCTCCCCCTGCCGCGTTGCTCCCCGTTCGAACGCGTTGCACCCGTTTCGCACATATGCAACGTCCATTCCCGGTCGTTTCACTCGGAACTAGGCCCCGCGAGGCTGGCAACCAGACACGCACGATGCCTGCGCGACGCGCCTGGCTGCGTGTGCAGTCGCGCCCGCGCAGCCGCGCCGCGGCGCGGCAGATCCGCGAGTTCAAAGAGGGACAAGGGAGCGGCCGGGAGAACGGCGGAGGGAACGAGGAAGAAGAATCGATGGAAACGCGAACGACGACGGGGAACGGGGGGTAGGGGTGTGGAAGAACTTTCCCCGTAGTTCGAAGGGTTCGGATCCTGGGGCTCGAGTAGTTTTGTAAATAGTCTAGGACGAATTAGGCGAAAGTGGCCGAGGAATGGCGACGCGGACGGGCAAACAGAGGATTGCAAGGAGGATTCGGCTAACGAGGGGGTAGGAAGATTTAGCTGGATGGTGGAAGGAATGGAATGGGCGGTGAGAACGGGAGCGATTGGGGGTACGCAAGAGGAAGGCATAGGTACTGATAAGCAAGTAAAATGGATGGGAGGGAAAGGAGCGCTTCGTGGGATTTTAAATCGGAGTAAGGGAAAGTTTGGAGCATCTGGAATAAAGGAATCTTTAAAGTCCCCGGAATGAATTCGGAGCCACGGGAGGGTCGTATTGGGCGACTGTCATTAGTAGGGGCGAGCGAGAAAACGCAGGATGGAGCGATGGGTTAGCGAGCTAGACACGCGGAGAACGTTCACCCTGCCCGGTGCGTCGGCCCTTCTTTCAGCGCTTCTCAAACCTAAGCAATATCCTTCATTTATGAGCTGGGGCCCTTCGGGAGAACGGTCGAAGGGTGTCGGAAATGAAGGGAGGTTAAGGTTGACTTTGATGGAGAATGTCGATGCGTGCTGCGATACAGTCGTGAGTGAGGAATGATCAAGTCAAGGGTAGCACACCGAGAAATCAGAATGCTGAAATAGCTATCCGTCGAATTTTTCTGCCTCGGAATTATTAATGAAACTAGAGTCGGATTGACTAAGTACGGCTGCCACGTCGCAGCGAATGATTATCAGCTCACGTACGCAGCGCCGCGGTGCGTTCACGACCGTTGCCAAAATGTTTACGTCGAATCGCGCACGTACACCATCCTCGAAGGGCCTGGCATAGCTTCACGATCGTCTTTTTGCCATTTCACCAAAGTCCCAAGAATTCGAAAGTCGAAGGACATCCGCGGGGGAAGGAGAAGAACACACGAAAGCATCCTCTTCGAGCGTATTGACGCGTGCATCATGCAACCAACCGTGGCACTCTCGGTCCCACATTCCAGTCTCGAGAGCCGACGAAAGAAGCCAAACGCTTTTTCAAAATCCACCTACTTAAAAAGCTAAACACACAAAACGTAGAACGATGGGGGAGCTCTACGCGCGGGCTAGAGCCGCTGGCATTACATTACACTCCGCTGTAAGCGCAGCGAAATATTCTACATCTGCATTCGAAAAATCACGAAGGCATAGCGCGCGACGACTACGAATGGACTGATCAAAACCATAAAAGCAGCCTGCGCATCGCAACCTCCATCTTTAATAACTACTAGCTTCTCCAAGACCACACATGTGTCCCCGCAACAGATAAAATTAGACCCATTGCCCATCATTTATCCAAAGCATCAGGGTACATACAGTATGTACGACAAGAGCGTGGACGCGATGTCTCTTTGTAATTAATTATTTTTGGTAAAAATTTCTATATAAATCGATAGTAGGTACATCTAAAAAGCTAATAGGCACTTATTTAGTAGTGTGTCCAATCTCCACCATTTGCGATTATTGCTTGACAGCGTCTGTGCATACTTTCGACCAACTTTTCGGCGTATATGAGACAGGATGAGACTTCCATTAGGGCTTTTAATTCTAAAATACGCTTTCCTCGGAATTTGTACTTCATAATAGACCAAACATTTTCTATTGGATTAGCATCAGGGGATTGAGATGGCCAATCCAACACGTTGACACCTTTACTCGTTTTCCATTCCGTGCAAAGCCGGCTTCGGTGTTTCGGATCATTATCCTCTTGAAGTGCCCACTGCCCTCTAGCTCCATCGAACCAACGTTTCGCTGATGTTAGGAGACCCCTCTTATATAGATATAATTTCATCATTTTTTGGGCATTTCAATTATCCGTAAAGACTCATAATGTCCCGAAACCCCGAACGCTGAAAAGTCCCCAAACACGGACTTTCATTGAATGCTTAATACTCCTTTGGATAACTGGATTTCCACGGGCAGACCAGGTTCGTTTGATAGGACTCCAAGCCCAGAAAGATGCCTCGTCGCTGAAAACAACAATATCCCACGTTTTCGCGTGCCCATGCCGGCCGTTCTTCGACGTGCTTCGTTGAAAGCAACGGCTTTGAGATTGTACTCCGTCACGCAACATTATTTTCCTTCAAGTGACATTTAATTGGGCACACTACTCGTTAAGCGCGTATTAGCCTTTTAGATCTACCATCGATTTATATAGAAATCTTTACCAAAAATAATTAATTACAAAGGGATATCGCTTCCACGCTCTTGGTGTACATGCTGTATATACCTACTGTTCTAGACTCTCCGAATGGTTAATTTGAAAACGGATCAAGCGTTCCCTTGCACAAAACCTTGCCATTACCTATACCTTGCCGTTGGGCCATTCCAAGGCGACGGTGTATCTTTTTAATCAGACCATAGGTTTGGACGCCTCCATAGGAGTTACGACCATGAGACCGTTTCCATGGGGAGAAGTATAGCGATGAGTTATTCGTGTCGCATAATCGTATCTGGTCGCCGCTCGCTCGTCCGGCTGCCTGCGGTAGGCGCAGCTGTTCGCGCGGCATTGGGCATTGCACTCGGCGCTTCTCTCGAGGGCGGTCTCCCGGGTTGATGCACGCGGAATGCAAGCCGATGCTGGCCGAGGATGCACGAGGCCTGTCTCGTAGCGCGTCCCGCGCTCGCAGCTGCAACGGTCATCGGGTTCGATGCACTCGCGCTTCTGCATGCACGATTCTGCACGAATGACTCAGCCGACCCCGGCGCACGAGGGATACGACCTTGACCCGGCTGCACGTAGGTGCATCGCACCTTCGCGGGGCTCGCCTTGCCGAAACGGTCGCTCCGGCGAAAGATGCCGCCGCCTTGGGGATTCGCGGTGAAGCGCGAGGTTCGAAGAAATTTGCTGGGTCCCCGGTAGCTACCGTGCTGCGTCGGGTCCTTGGAGCTGCACCCAGGCTCGTGAAGGAAGTTGGGTGTGTAATCTTGGGGCGTATCGCGCCTCTTATTAGGCTTGGTGTAATTTTCAGTCGAACCGAGCTGATGAGTTTGTGGGGGGATTCTTTGTGACTTGCGGTGGTTTTGTTTTTGAATGCTGGGTGGGTTTGATGCTGGGATATTGAACTGTCGAGCACGGAATACAGTATTCCAATGCTCTTTTGAAGCTGTAGCGGTGGATAGCGATTGAAGTTACTTTTCCTTCTTTTTTTAATTACAAAGTGCTTTTCGCCGTGTATAATTGTAGAATTGTTACAGCATTTATGGAGCGCGTATACTGTTATGCAATTAATGTAGCTGCGTTCAAAGAGTTTCCCGCGTAAGTGACTTGGTGATTAATGGATTCGTTGAATCAACGAGTCTACCGTGCTCCGAAATTTCTCTACACTCTGGTAGCGTGTAATTTCTTCACTTTTTCCCCCCCTTGCCAATCTGTTCCCCGCAAACTATCTTCTTTTTTTTTTTAAGTCAGATTGTGCAACCAAGACGGTGAAGAAGACTTATGTAAACTTTTTTCCAAGCACTTTCCTTTCGTGCAGTCTGCTTTCGAGATACGCAAGAAAAGTAACTGCAAATTTCTAATTGTTTATTGGTTCGACCCGAGTGAAAGTGCTTCGTTTTATAACGCAGATATTCTTAACAGATTTAACGAGCGATCAAGACCAATACTTTTACATTTATGGATATTTCAAAAACATAAGGATTGCTGTATTCGCCTGTTCAGTAATTAGCTTGCGTAATCCAATTCTGGTGCTACCGACGCTTTGCCGAGCCTGTCAAATTTTCAACGAGTAGGTATCTCCATCGCTGAAACTTTCCACGACTTTCTTTCGTTAACCTCGAAATGGCGTTTCGATGGAAATAGCGACGCATCGCTTGCCCCGTAGAAAAAGGACCCAGAGGACCCTGGAATTGCCGAGGTCCTTCCACGGCTGAGGGATCCTTCGATGCAGTGGTTAATTCGCTGTGCGCGCATAGTTCAAAGTGTGTTGTCCTCGACGAACGGGTTCAACGTCTGCCGGACGGGAATGAGACAAAGGCTAAAAGGCCCTACCTCCTCGGGGTATCTTTATAGAACACAGTGTCATCGACATGCGACAGGGTGTATCCATTGTAAAGGTCAACGCATCTATTGTGAATAACCTCGCCACACGCGACAGGGCCTATCGAGGAGAGAATATTCAATTCGTTTCACGGGGATTCGCGGTGGAAGGAAGCATTATCCTTGTACCACCGCCAGGGGCCTTTGTTTCCGAGCGCCATTAGATTCATGGTGTTGTCAATTCCTCTGCACTCTGATCTTATCTACACAAAATTACTTAACTCTAACGTGTAGCAGCTGGGAAGTCAAATTACTCCCAGGTAGCGTTCAACTACTCGATTCTGGAGCTTCGAAATCATAGTTTCGGTGAATCAAAATTCTGGCCTATGATTAACGAGAGGTTTCCCTATAAATATGTTTCGCGCAGTCCTCTGTGCGAATGAGTAGGATAGGGTGGGGTTAAAAGTCCGTGCGGGTAAAAAGTCCCAAATTCAAAATCCCCATTTCTAAACAATGTATTGAGTTTCGCAGTATACTATGTAAAAGGCGAGAAGAAACGGAGGTGACCACAGAGTCGCCAGTTGCTCCTGGACGGTCGTGCGAATTACACGACCCCTTTGTTATTTTATGCATCGAAAACTAAAAGAAATACGTCGTCTTTATTGTTTTATACGAAGTAAACCACAGTTTAAAAGCGTATCAGCCAAGTACGTTAAGATTGTATGTTGCTTTAGCAATCTGTCCAGGATATTTTTCATTGCTGAATGATAATATTTTCTAACGTATATATCGCAGAAACTATAGAGTACCGTTGGGGCGAAAAGTCCCTCAGACTGCAGATATATATTTTATTATTTGTTTTCATAATAAGATGGCCAAAGTATAAAGAAATGATGCCAAAGTCTTTAAATACTGTTTTTGTCTTAGTTGAGCGATTTTTTTTAGTTTTCAGTTCAAAGTGAGCCTCTGACTTATATTTTTATTTTTTGTTAAAGAAGTCATGCTTTCCTTTCAATATTGTGTACCAAAAAGAAATGGTTTAATAAATATTTGTTGATTTGAAAAGAGTTTTTTACTTATTTAGTTTAATATTACACGAAAAGACATTAGGGATTGTCTATCCTATGCAATGGACTTTTTGCCACGTGCGTGGGGCAAGACGTCCATTTTGCATTGACAAACATTTTGTGAAATAACTCAACAGAAAATAACAGCATCAACAAACGAACTTCGCTAACGTAAACCATAATAGCTATAGTTCATACAAAACAACACCAGATATCTCTAGATTGTTAGTAGGGTAAATCCGGGAGACGCGGTCGGGCCGGAGAGTTGGTCGTGTCGCTATATTTCAGAGTCTATACGTAAAAATGCATTAAAGTGCAGACCAATTACTTCTCTAGAAGCCAAATAGTTGAATGAATAGCGTTATTTCGCTTCCTTCTGTGTTTTTCTGGATTTATAGGCTATAAAAGGTAAATTTATGTTACATTTAACCTCTTTTGTCAAACAGCGGTTGTACAAAATCGTATTTAAAATATACTTCTAAGTTTATTTTCCTTTAATGTTTGGAATAATAAGATAGTAGAGATATTGAGGGACAATGCAGCCAAAGTATTTGGCCATATTAACTCTTCCTCTCAAAGCTAACGAGAAGACCATGTCTCGCTGCAGAAAGGTGAGATGGTCGAGTTATGATTTTTTTATTATTTTTGTTTATTTTTTTATTTTTTATTATTATTTTATTATTATTTTTGTTTATTTAGTTTATTTATTCACTTTTGTATTCATTTGCCTTGCTAATCGCCAGTAGGAAATTCACTTTTTCTTTGATGTGTTCTTTACTTGTTTAGGGTAAACAAATTAAATATCGATGAATCCGTAGATGTATTCACTCATAAATAATTTTGCTGTATCCTTTGTTAATTTTCCATGAATAATTATGTAAGTGGTCTCTGCCAACGACGAAAACCATTTCTCCCGGCAGCTCGGGAGAGGTGGTCAGATGTCATGACTTCAGTTTTCAACCCGATTTACAGTAAATATTGTCTTAAAGCAAATATCGACCAGTTTTTCTGAATCGGCATAAAATTCTGAACATATTAGGTTTGTTCTGATAAAATAAGTAATATCTATATTAGTTTTAATAGCCATTTTATATTAGGTCGACCGCGTCTCCCGGATTTACCCTACTACATTTTACATAGGTTTGTACGAAAAATGGGACTTTTAGCCCCACCCTACCCTACCATGCTCAATTAACCCTTCATAAATGATCCACTACCGCGGATACCTCCTCTCAATAGAACTATGCCTCCTCCACACCCGTCCACCTCCAGAATCTTCGCCTGATCCTTCCCTTCGCTCTCTAAATATACTAGGAAACCACCCACGTGAAATCTCACGGGGAAGATCAAGGTGGAGCCTGCTCCTCTCCGGAACGGGGCTGAGCGCAGCAAGGAGCGTCCTCCGGAGCGCTGCGGCTATTATTTCAATCGCTCCGTCGATTCCGGTGCTTGCAGCAAGGTTACCGGGATGCATCGGCGATCTGTCGCCCCCTCTCTCTTCCTTACGTTGGCCAAGAGTCGCGGTTAAGTATTTATACATCAGCGGGGGGATGTATTTCGGTCCGCGGACGCTGACGCTACCACGCGGTGGCGACGGCCCGCGCGCTCCTAACCTTGAACTGATGAACGTACGCAGCCACCACCCGAGCTGCCATGTCCTCAGCTATTCCTGGACAGTCACCCTGGAGGACGACGCACCGACGGTCGTAAACTCCGCGTACACTTTCGCCTAGATCTAGCAGCGACACATCGGCAGGCCTCGCGATCCCAGCCACGCGGGCTGCAGCTCTCGCCTCGCGCCGCCCTTCACTGCCTCGTTTTTCACCCGCGGGGTTACGAAATCGGCGCTCATCGCCTGGTCCGGGCTCTATTGCTGTAGGAAATTTGTAATATCGCTGGTTTCTCGCTTTGTCATTGGAGAAGAATGGCGACGAGGCTGCCTCTGCTAGGTGTTTCCATTTAGTTCAATTATGAGCGAAGCAGCTGCTGCTGTTGGAAGCTTCTGGAAGTAGCTCGTGTCCTCTTGTAGGAAGAGCTCTTTAGGCCTAGATCTCTATCATGATCTTTAGTTGAGGACTACAATCCTCTCTTCTTAGCTCGAGGATCATTACGTTAGGGGTAACAAGCAATGGCGCGTTACTGCTTACTGTCAGACGCTCTCGCGGCGAAAGTCTGCGAATGAATTGCAGAAAGATAGTGGTTCCTTTAATCTAGAGGGAGAATTCGTCGTTGGAGCGATCTGCGACGGGCGAGGGGCGTTCGTCGATATCGATTGCGAGGGAAGTGGGGTGACAAGGCTAACATTCTTGGAGGGTGTCGCCAGAAAGAACAAAGGCACTCGGCGGAAAGTCGAATTACCGTATCTAGCGAGCAAGGTCGCGTACCCGCGCACGTATCTCTGCGTGTTTACGGGCCGCTCGCTTAGATATACGTCTCTCCCCGACTCTGGCACGCCGCGAGCACAAAAATGAGTTGATAACGAGCGTGATTCCACTGTTGGCACAGTTTGCTGGGCATCGGAGCCTCCCACGTTCATTCGAACCGAGACGCAGCTAGGGACATGCTGTTCTTTAACCCTCTGCGGGTAAAGGGTCGATGCTGGGTCTTTCTGGACCCGAGCGCGAAACTCTAGGAATCTAAGAATTACTTCTCTACTGCTCTAAGAAATAGGATAGTTAATACGGGTCCAAACTGAGCCAGGCACCGACTGCCGCGTGTTCGCATCGAACGTTCCATGCCCTAGTAGCATTTTTGGTTGGCCAACGGTTGCCAACAGTTGGGAATTAGTTGGGATATAGTTAGTGTTTGTGCCTACAAATTCCCAACACAGGGCCTACGGCAAAAAAGTTACGACAGTTTGCCAACGAATATTCAATGTTGGGCCTACAATTATTATGGTTGGTTAATTAACAAAAAGTTACGACAGTTTGCCTACGAATATCCAATGTTGGGCCTACAATTACTATGGTTGGTTAATTAACAAAAAATTTACAACGATGATTAAATGTCGTCTTACAAACGTCAGAAAATTTGCTACATCAAAAAACCTGTTGTGATTTTTCTTTTCTTATTTATAAATACGTAATGAGGACGTCTGTCTTAAGACAACTGTCAAATTTTAAGGAATGAGTCTAAAGGTCGGATGTTGATATTTTGTAGAATATTTTGTGTCACTGCGCAGTTTTCATAAACAATTAATACTAATTATGTAACTAGAAATTATAAGTGTTTACAAGGAAGTGTATTGGTCAGTTGCGAACAGCGGTTGCTTTGTAAGCGGAAAGTTTGGGTGTTCGATTCTCCTCACCGCGAATTTTTTTTTTTTCCTAAACCAGACCTGAAGAAGACGTATTTACGACGTCTTTTGAAGTTCTTTAAGACGCCTTCTGGACGTTTTTAAGACGTCTTTTGGAAAGAAGCCTTCAGTTGGGCCCAGTTGGGCCTATGGAAAGAAACCTTCGGTTGGGCCTTCGTGTTAAGTGACGTTGGGCCTACGTTGGTTACAATCGTTGGCCCATTTAAAAATAGCGCGACACTTCAACAGTTGGCCAACTGATAACACGTCATTGGCCCAACAAACTCCCAACAAATAAATGCTACTAGGGTGGTCTGTTCACTTTTTCGATCAGTCTGAAGGAAACCATGCTACTTCTGGCGGTACAAGATATTGCTAACAGAATACCTAAATACCCCCTTCTTCATTAACACCCTACAATATTTACCCATAAGCAGAATCTTTAACTCGAAATCAATTCTATTATTTAATCTATTAATCGAAACGCGCGAACCATAAATCGTGAAACGTTTGCGTATTTCCTTTCACCCCCGAAAATTTGCCGAACATGCCTGAATCGTCGGGGGAAAATGGTTGCAAAACTACATCACTGCGTACCTCGGGGAAGCTGTGGCACGGAAATATACTGATTTACGCCGCTCCTTCGTTCGCCGTACGCGGCGTCGCGCCGTTTCACGGGAAACGACGACGCCGACGCTTCGGGCCCGCTCGTGCCGGGGGTGAACTTGACTTTCCCCGTGCAACGCAGGTTGCCCACCACTGCGGCGTCATCGGCATCGACCTCCGTGGAGACAGGGGATGTAAAAGTCGGAGGGCAAAGCGGGCGAGGGAAAGTGCAGCGTCTGTCTGCACCGCTCCCATGCCCGTCGCCGGCGCGCATCGAGACGGGCCTCGGAGCTGCTCGCGTCGCGCGCCCAGGGGACGGAATGCATATACGGGGGAGTACGAGAGACGGCGGCAGACGGCGACGGCGGTAAACATAGTGCTCTTGAAAAATAGAACACTCGTTAGCGTGTTGGAGCGTGGCGTGCCGGGAGGTGGGCTGGAAGGGCTGACTTTTCTTGCCATCCCTCTTTTTGTCCACGTTTCCCAAGCCGGGGCAAGGCGCGCCTCGGCTTTCAAAGGGCGATTTAACGAGGGCCCCGGAACGCCATTCTGTTTCCGTTTTATACGTCCGTATGCGTGGACGCGCGACGATAAACGTTAAGCTTCGTTAAAAATAATTGAGGAGCGACCGAGGAGCGACGAAGGTTTTCGCCACTTCCGTTTCGATTTCTTGATGGATGCAACGGTGGGGAAAGGGGTGGCCGAGCTCTTCCGCGGCGATTGGGAGATGTACGTTTTATGTGTTTTAAGGAAGAAAGAAGGTAGCGATCGTCGTAGAGGCTGGATCGAACGTCTCCATCTGTACGAATGTGTAGAGGGAAATGCTATTGCAAGCGGGATTGTCTGCGAATAATTCTGAAGGGTAAGCGTATCACGTAGCGAGGAGTCGGGGGGCAATTTGTCACGGCAACGTGGAGAGCGTTCGAGTCGAGTTTGGAACGGGGGCATTGGTGCCATCCTGGCTGCTGCAACGTCGTGCCGCAGCACCCAGAAGAACGGGATGATACCGATCGGCCGGGGGCCCATCTTGGCACAGTTTCAACAGAGTTGAACGCACCGTCTAATTTTATGCGCACCCTCCGTACACGGTTTTTCTCTAGGTCTAGTGCAAATACCGCGTCCTTTCGCTGGCTGCGCCATCGGCCTCTCCTCTGCCGCTTCTTTTTATCCACTCCATTACCTCATACGCCTACCACTTCTTCCATCCTGTTCATTCAGCTGCAACTACGAAACGTTCATCTAAATTCGATTTCCCAATGAGCGTACTAACAATAAGCCAGATCTGGCATTTCTCGTTGGCCTGGGGAACCACCCCTTCTCTCGTCCCATTCATTCAATTTCATCAGCGTCTTCAAATCTCCCCTCACTGCTCACCAAAACGTAGTACATTGTAGTCTACTTTCGGAGACAGCCGCTGATAAGATTTACACGGTATTCGAGTCAAGTGTTTGCGATAGTTGGAGATGGAAGGTAATCGCGGAGCGTCAAAGGGAACGAGCATCGGCGAATTGAAATTGGTGGTTGCAAAGTCGGCGTTTGGCCACGGCTTGGCGAACAACAGGCGAGGCTTCATCAGGAATCGTCGGCGCGCATTCGAGGAATTGCAAAAAGATGCAAATGACCGGGGCAAAGGGGTGAAGTCGAGAAGAGGGTGCGCTGGGCGCACGCGCGCTCCTGAAACGTGTTCTTGCACAGGCTCGAGCCGCGACTACGTAACACAAGCGTCAGACAGGGGTAGGAGAGGGAGGAGGGATTAGTGTTCGTCTGATGTGAAGAGGCACCAGAAAGGAGGCTCTCTCTTTTGAATGTCAATGTCTTTGTCTCTTGGGCACGCCATTGCATCCCGCGCAACGGTTCCCACTGGCGTAGCTCGGGGG
This sequence comes from Andrena praecox, assembly GCA_963932275.1. NCBI lineage: Eukaryota > Metazoa > Arthropoda > Insecta > Hymenoptera > Andrenidae > Andrena > Andrena praecox. The sequence continues at coordinate 69,225,550 of OZ010728.1, read as the reverse complement.
GGGGTTTGTTTCCCCTTCGTCGCGTCGTCCAGCTCCTGAATTTTTACGAAATCCGACAAGTTTCTCAAGAATTTCACTCGTACTTTAATTACTTTAATATTACCTATTTATCAAAGAAGTATTTGTACCCGCACAATTCAAAATTTAAAGTATAGTGTCTTACTTGCTTCAAATTCTAGTGACTGTAATTATATCGATATCTCGGGAAAAGTCAATGTGTCGAGGATCGAGAGGTAGATACCGTGCCACCTAAATTCTACAACAACCCCATGGCCAACGATTTTCAGCCCCTCAAATAGTCGACATCGGCTCCGACGCCATCCTCGAGCCTCCAATAAAACCACCCTCCGCGGTTGCATCTTACGGCCAACCCTGGCGGAGACACTTCGACACAGAATTCCCGTAACCCGCTGCCGGTAAACAAAGAACGCAGGCCAGTCCGGTAGCAGCCAATAGCCGATTAAACGGAGCGAGAGTAGCGTACCGCTCCGATTCACCGCGTAATCGTATTCCTGGGCACGTGAAAATCGGTTTCTGAGCCGAGGAGCCGAAGAAGCCTCTCGAGCCCGCCAGAAGGGGATGGAGAATTCGCGGAGCTCTGTCTGGAGCAGAAAGGGAGGGGGCAGGAGGCGAGTGAAAGAGCAACAGAAGTCGTTGAATTCAATCGAGCAAAGGGGGATGGGAAATCGTGGGGTCTGGGTGTAAAGACTGGAGAACGATGGGAGGAATATCCAACAGACAATAACCGGAGGATATTATAAATGGAAACAGTAAATTATACACAAGGCGATAGAACCCTAGAAAACATACACGGGCTCGGCTCCAACGCCGAAGACGTAAATGATCTAAGGGGGAGGATCTAAATCATGCATCACTCCCAAATACACACACATATACCCATACAGCACACCTCGTTGCAGCAGTATTGCAGGGACGTTGCTGCAATATTACGTTGTTGCAGGTTGCATTGCAATATTGTAGGAACGTTCCTGCAATATTGTCGTGCATTATTGGAGTGGCAATGATCCTACAATATTGCAGCAATATTGCAATTTCGTTGCCGTGCAATGTTCCATTGGCAACGATCCTACAATATTTCTCCAATATTGCGCGCACATCGACGTGCAATGTTCCAGTGGCAACGGTCCTACAATATTTCTGCAATATTGCGCGCATATCGTCGTGCAATATTGTAGTGAAAACTTGTGGAAACATTACAACAATATTCTGAAGCAACTGACTTTGTCAAAAATTTTCGAAATATGTACATGACGTCGAGTGGATTCTACGGCGTGTTTCATTTAACTGGATACGCACCGCTGTATTGCCGAAGAGTTGCAGGATCATTGCCACAATTTTGCCGTTTCGTTGCAGAATCATTGCCGGAACGTTGCAGGACTACATGTTCGTAATGTTGCCGCAACTTTGCAAAAATACACACCTGCAATATTGCGAAGGCGGACATAGGACTGAACCTGCAACGTCTCTGTAATGTTATGTTGCAACATTGCCATCTTGCACCGCATCATTGCAGAGACGTTGCTGCAATGTTATGGTGCTGTGTGGGTATATACAACTACACAGACCCAAAATCGCGCGCCAAACTGAAAATTCCCAATGCAGCATCAGCGACCCAAATTCGCCACCCCGAGCGCCCCATCCTCCCACTCGCGAAGGCAGCCCTCGCGAGGCGAATTTTCCTCAAGAAATTCGCCACGTCCCACCCCCTCGCTTTCGGCGCATCTTCGTATCGCGACGCGCCGCTACCAGCGGCCGAAATTTCCGCCAAATCGTCGATCCTCGCCCCGCGGCCCTCTCGCGAGCCGTCGTTAGTATGCAAGGGGTTAAACGGCGGCCCCCGTGCCCCGTGGAATTCCACGTCCCCGATCCGGGGAGAGAGAGAGAGCAGCGCGGAAACGAAAATAGGGTCCGCGACGTTAGAGGCCCGTGATAGAGGTAAAAACAGTCGGCGAAGAAAGGGGGGTTGGCCGGGGAGGGAGGGAGGGAGGGGGGGGGGGGCGCGAGCGTGCGGAACGGTGCGCGAGGGAGAGAAGAGGCATCGTCTGGCTACGGGAGAGGCAGGGGGGAGGGCTGGTCTGGAAGGAGGTTGCAGGCTAGGGAAAGGTAGGAGGTTGAGGTCGTCGGCGCTCGCGGGAACGAGGCATTGACCTCCAGTGAGTTAGGATGTCTGCCGGTATTGATTCGGCGGCGGTGCAGCGGACTCGGGGGCGGCGAAACAGGAATACGGGAGTATACCGGGATGTCGGAGAGGGTTGGCGGCCTGTGACGCCTGGAGGGACGACACCCCATGGTAGGGGGGGGGGGGGTGGGGTCTGTCTGGTGCGACAGAGAGACCAGATATAGGGGGAGGGGGGATGAAAGAGAGAAAGGTAGACACCGAGGGGGCTGCACGAAGGGGGATGGGGAGAAGAGAGAGGGTGCAACGTACCGGGGCAAAACTTTCCTCTCGCTCGCGGCCCTCTCCTCGTCGCTCCGCTTTCGCACGAGCAAAAAGAGGAACCAGCTCGCAGACAGGGCGGTTGCCAACCTGAAAGACCTATTAAAAAATTCTACGGACCTGGAGCCAGTTCTATCCGAGGAGATAGGAGGAATCGGGGATACAGTGGTCCTTTGGGCGATGCGCTTCCACCGCCTCCCATCCCGGGCAATATTCCTTCTCTTTCTCGCTTCTTCCTACGGGGTGGACCCGGGTCCGTCGGTTTAGCGGTTGGAGAACCTCCTGGGCTCGAGGACTCGAGGATTCTCGTTTCTGGAGCGCTCGCTGGTTGTCAAGGTTGAGATCAGTCTTTCCCGAGGAGGGGGGCTGTTTCGATTTTTCTTTTTATTCACGGAGGCGCTTGATCGGCGAGAGTCTTATGAATAGTGGTATCTACGTGCTTGACGATATAGGGGTATATTCCTTTGAAATTCATTCCTCGTGAAATCTAATTCGCGGCAATTAACATCGACTGCGCGCGACGATATTTCGGTGTGGCGATGTTTCCGTGGATTCTTTTAAACGGGGCACCCTGCTTGTCGCAGTGGACCCAGCGGGCTTTCTTATTTCGCGCGTCGTCGTAGGATGTCGGACAAAGGGAGTAGACCAGTAGTCTGCCATTTCCACGAGTATATGTATACCTGCATTAGCGGATCCCGTTACAGAAACCGTAGCTGGTCTAGCGCGGACCAAAGGGGTGGTTGATGGTGGTGGTGCAACGGCGACGAGCACGCTGGGTCGCCCGGACACGGGGGCTGGAATTTCTGCAGACAGGATGGCGGCACTGGGGCGAACTTTCGCTCTCTCGTGCTTGCACTACCACACTATGCCACTGCCACGCCCCGTGACGCGACTGCAACCAGGTGTGACTTTGTTGCCCGGAACGAGAGACGGTCCTCCTTTTAAATGCCCGGCCACGTAATTCCCCAGGCCTTTAATTCGATCGCATCGCGTTGCTACCGTCTGGGTAACAACATTAAGGTCACTCAGATTCCCTGGGCCTGGTGGGAATCTGCGTGTGGATGCGATTCCCATTTAGCGGGTACGTTCCGCGCAACGAGGAGGTGCATAGGTGCAACAGGAGGTTAATTAGCTGTACGTTGGAATATCGAGTTGGAGCACCGCGGGGTGACGATGCTGCCACGAACTTTCACTGTCTCGTTCAATCTGTTCAATCTGTGCTATCGTAGAATGTAAGCACAGGGTCGAGAATAATTAGATGTCCTTGGTTAGGCAATTAAATAGTTGGCGCAAAAAGCACTCGTAAGGATTTTGCTAAGTGATCAGATTGCTTGTAAACAGTAGCTTCCAAAACTGTCCCAAGCGATAGGTTCCCTATATTTCTCGCTGTCCGTGTTTTGTGATGTCGTTTCTACGTTTGCGATCCATGTCATTGGATTTTTATCACTTGTCAAATATTCTGCTGCTTTACACAGGCACTACCACTATCCCCCAACTTTTATTCAAATTTTTCTCGAAACATTCCTGCACATTATTTTCATCTGGTATTAGTTCCTGTCACAAGGAAGGGACACGGTAATTCCTGGGGCTGGTAGAGGGTTAAACCTGCATGAAATATTTCGTCCCGTTAAGATGAATTCCGCGGATGATGTACATATGTTTATGACGGGACATTCCCGGCACTAAACCCGTCGTATCGCCGTAGCGAGATCCCATTTGCGCTAAGCCACTCGCCGTAGCAGAGTTTCGGCGTGCAGGGGGTGGAAAAGCGAGGGTCCGACTGCCATTGAAATATAATCTGGCAAGGCACGGCTCCGTAGAAAATCGTGCCAACGACTAGTCTGCCCTCGGTCGCTCTTTTTTCCACCGTTTCTAGATAAAATATCCCTCTCGCCCCTTTGAGAAAACCTTTCTCACCCCCTGACCATAGCTTTCAACACTTGCTGCGGCAATCGTGGGCATACCGTAAGAAAGACGTGCCAGACTTATCTATGTATCAAAGTACACCTAAGATTAAAATAAATATCCGTAGACTTCTAAAAACATCGGTATCATTACATCCAGAGAAAAAGAATACAGATTGCTTATTGATTATTCGAAAACTCGGTGGATTTGGAACACTTCGCACGCCGTTATTTAAGGGTGAGGGAAGAAGGATTCCAAGGTGGTGGAAAAAAGCGGCTCGGCGTTGGAGGCTTTCCAGAGGGCATCCAGGAGACGAAAATCGTTCTTTCGACCTCTGCCACCCATTCACCTCGATCTTACGGGACCTTCGAGTAATATATGACGCTAAAAAATCCTCGCAAGTCTGAAACAACCAACAGAACCATACAACTTAGATGAAATTTCTACCAACAACTCATCGTCGAATTCTCATCTTGATAAGGATAGGATGTCTATTCTTAACCGCTCCCAGCTAAATTTTTCATCCGCTGGTGTGCTGAAAAAAGAATACCATATCTTCGGAAGCTTCTAAAGCTGCGGAATCAGGAATTTCGCATGGCGGTGCCGTGGCGAGGGAGCGGGTAGATCATCGACCGACAAGAATCAACTTTTTCACCCCAATTGCGAGCGGCGGAGTCGACTGCAGCTTCGGTGGCTGGGATGAAGGCGCAACGAGAGCGATATACACGTATCTGACAATTCGAGTGGAGGCTCCGTGGCTGCATACGCGATGATAGTATCCTTTGCATGAGCGGACATGAAAGGAGTGGGTCCTGTCTGCATAGGATACGTTGCAACGGAACGACGGACGACGACCCTCCGCGATCGATGCACGCTTTCAGGAGGGTTTGAACGCCGGCATGCCAAAGCCATTTTTAATTAATCGTGATTATGCGGGGAGCTCGAGATTATCGGGGCGTTCTCTCCACGCCCTCCCCGCAGGAGGGACCAAACAATCGAATTTAATCTTCGACTGGTCACTGGCTCTTGGTAGCGATTCTCATGGACGATTCACCTTCTTTTTAATAGAGGCAAAAACTGCCCCCTCAACTGTCAAACTCCAACGATGAAATTCTCTTTTCAAGAGCTTTCGCTTGTGACCCTTAATCTTAAGAACATGGTAGATCTTACCCACTGGGTATGTCTTCTCAGTTCACCAACTCACTACCCCTTTTTATCAACTATCTTGCCACTGTCCAATTACCTTCCACTGACTATGATAGTGGTCTCAACTTATCCAAGATCCCTTTGCACCCTTTACACGATTCTGATACCACCATAACCTGCAAGCTATTGAAGCTGAGCCAACCGCCCGAGATTCCGCTGCCTCTTCAATCTTCCGAATGTGCTGCATTATGTATTGCCAAATGTACGACAATGTAGCCACATATGTAACGTGCACGGCTCGGAAGAATCGCGGGGGAGATCGCTGGCTCGCAGCGTTTGATGCACCAGGCGTTCCAGGCCCGTGCAGTTTCGCGTAGCCGTGAATGCAGCAGAGTAGGCGCGCTACGCTAGGAGGGAAAAAGGAGGAGAAGGAAAAGGTGGAAGGTTCATCCGTAGAGGGCTGTCTGTCTAGACGGATCGTTGTTCGGTGCAAACTGCGACCGTGAATCGGCGACGATGTAGTTGTGAGGCAGAAAGGGACGAAGCAATAACGAGTAGTGCCTGTAGACAGTGCGTGGGCGACGCATTGTTTTCAGATACGCCCAAAATGTGCAGCGAAGAATGCACACCTCCGCAGCGGAACGCCACTCTGTCCCACTTTCACCCTTGAACCCTCTGCGCGCTTAGCTGTCGGAAATTCTCCGGACTTCACGGTTTTCGAATCACAGCGGGTGGGAGCTGCCGTGCACGACCGCCTGATTCTGCTCTGACTGTAGACACGTTCGGAAGCGTTTCGTAGTGGGCAATGCCCCCGAAGCTTAATGACCCCGTGACTGTTCACAAGCAGCTGGCCAAAGGCCCCGCGTATCGCGTGCGCATACACTTTGCACGGCTATCGCTCGAATAATAATATTCCGCGCGGCCGGGGCGGATCGGTCTAATCGAATCTACCACCGAACTGGTGGCGAAAACTTGCCCGGTGTGGTAATAATCGTGCGGAGGCCGGGACTCGGGTTTCTTGACCCGCTCGAGAGTCTCGCGGACTTCCTGTCACACCTGCGAGCGAATTATCGCGTGCACCCTATGGGTACGGAGAAATTCTACGCCACGCGCCGCGCAGCCAGATTCCCGTATACACGTGCAAGAGACTCTGTCCGGATTACGCGACGGAATGACCTTGGGTGACCTTCAGAGATGTAATGACTACCTTCGTCGTTAATTCTGAAGCTGCAATTCCAGATCGGAGGTACGCGAAGCGTGGCCATTTACGGATAGGTGACGGCCACCGTTCAACTACACCAGAGAGATCCCCAGATCGGTATCTAGGCTCCTTCTTCGCTGACAGTCCTCTGATCATTCGTCGCTCCCGAGATCCTAGCGTCGATTCAAATACCGTCACCTTCGTTACTTCTCAGCTGGATACGGCAAGCAGAATTTTCCAGGACTTGGCGCGTCACCCCAGTAATCGAGTCACCGATCTCTCGGTTTATCCCCGATTTGGGGAATCCGGCGGGGTGATCGTGATGAAGCAAGCGCCCCCGTAGCTCGGCACGCGTGTCCACGAGGCTAAATCGGGCGGCTTTCTTTCCCCGAAGATCGCGACGTATTAGGGGGGCGTCGTTAGAGACGTCTGGTTACTTCGGCCCTCATTCAGAGGAACGCCGTGACAGAAAGAAACACCATGAAGGGGGAGAAAAGCACGTCCGCGGCAGAGGGCAGGAGGGGGGTATCAATGCAGTTTCAGTAGCAGAAGTGGCTACGCGAGACGGATTAATTGCGCACTTCATCCTCGCTGAGAAAAAACCCCATGGCGTGCCTCCCTGCACACCCTCCTCGGTCTCGTTGCCACGCAACTACTCTCTGAAAGTACTGCTGCCTCGATTCTCTAATTAGCAAGTAATTGGATTCGTTACCCGGTAAGCGACCATGGGTCTGAACGGTCGACAGGGAGATCGCTTGTCGCGGACTTCATGTGTGGCGACACTTTTTCAAAAACTTCGGCTGCTTTCTGTGGCCTCAGCCGGTCCATTGAGATGGAAGTGGTGGTATCAGAATTCTTTCCCTTAAGGGAAGTGACGCGGAATTGGCGGTGTAGTTGCGAGGGTAGTAGAGTTAAAAATACTACAATTTTACCAGAAATCATTATATGTCTATCTGCGTTACGAAGATTCGATGAATTCTCTGCAAATAGATGAGTATTGCAATGACGGTGGGTTGCGTTATTAAATTTGCCATAGTCTGTGCAAAATTTCAGCCTAGGCATTATTTAATACTCTCCTGTATCGGTGCTCGTCGTACTTTATCGATCAGCTGGTACTCGTACCCATGGTCTACCATGATACCACGGTTTCCCCGTGCTAATTACATAAATTTATTAATTCCTTCGTACGCTCGACGAAGATCAGATTTCCAATATGGTTGCCAGCGTCACGTAGCCCCGCTGAATATTTCATTCAGCCGGAAATACCGAGGAGCACGTATCATTAACGAGATCCGAATCAACGAACGCGTAGACCGTTGGTTATCAGGACCGTTAATCGACAATGGTCATGGAGATAAGGGCGTCTGGACGTTAAATTGCCATGGCCTCTCTGGCGTGCCGCGTTTTCACCCCTTTCTCGATGCACCTTGGCCTTCCACAACACCCTCCACCGAGGGAGGCACTCCAATCTGAGTTTGAGTTTGCTCGAAAATGTATTATTAGAAATATTGGAAATATTAATTAACAAACAGGGTGAATAAGCGAGGTATACTGCAATGGGGGGAAGAATTGTAGAACAGTGAAATCAATAACTGGAGGGGAAGGTTTGGCGCGTTGTACTTTGGGAGTGATATAAATATTCGAATACTAAAGTGCTGCGAATTTACCCTTATGCAGTTAATTATTTGTAGATGAAGTGAATTTCGTATTTTTCCACTGATAAATCATTCATCGTTAGTAACAACGTTGAGTTTATTGAATGAACCCGTCGAACGAAAGAGCGTTCCACGTTTTTTTTTAATTATTCTAGGTACATTCGAACTATAAGCGCTAGTTCCGCCATTCGTGCTGCGTCTTTTTGAGGAACTACGAGACTGGAACAATAGAAGGACCAGACACCCGTTTCTATGCGTTGCGCCGTCAAAGCCCCCCATCGATTCAGATTTTCACCTGGCGAAAAAGGAAAGTGCCCTGGGAGGGATTGGAATATCGGATGCAAATTGGAAAGCACGCTCGTTTAAACAGACGTCGCGGGTGCATTGAATAATGTCCCCGGCGAGGAAGTGTCGAGGGCGGAGGGCTGAAAAGATGCCCGGGTGCAGCGTTTTAAGTATTCTTTGGCTGCGCGAAATCGAGCAGGTCGAGAGAAAAAGAAAGGAAAGGGTGGAAGCGGGGGAGACGGGGAGACGGTAGGGGTCGAGCAGTCGGTGAGCACGTCCGTGCAAAAGCCCCGACCGCGTTTCCATGTGAGGGTGCAGACAGGAAGGGGTGAGCAACCCCTTGTCGGCGTCTGGCGCATAGGCGTAGATGCAGCGGTTCGTGCGTTCTGTGACCGGGTCAGCGAAGCCCAACGAGAATAAACTTTTTCCACACCTGTCGATCCATCCTCTGTCGCAGGTGCAGCCGGGCATTCCTCAGCTACGCCTCTCCCTCTCGTCTTCGCCCCCTGGAATATTAACGCGTCGAAGACTTAGCAGCCCTTGGCCGGCGACGAATCAAATCCCATTTGCACTGTTAGCATAAATCTCCGGTTCAGTCATTGGAATACCAAGGCGATTGAAAAATAACTGTATCGAGGCGCGAAGACATCGTTTATAAATCGTATTCATTTCGAGAATATTCCTTCGGAGCCACCGAAAGGACCGTGGAAAGAATCGATTTATCTCCGACAGCATCGTAGGCATGCTAATAATATTTCTCGTATCCGTGGCATTCTCCTGACACGGGATAGGGAAAGAAAAGCCCTGACAATGCAATCGAAACGCAACCCCTCGCGATACCGCCCCTGAAAGTTCACTGTAACCAGCCAGACAATCTTCAGTCTCAAGTAATGACAACCCACGGTCGGTTTCAACCCCCTCCACCGGCGACGGCCAACCGCCTGCATCCCCGTGCTGCTACCACCCCCTGCGCTCACGGGGGTTGCCTCTGTCTAGGTGAGGGGCGTCGAGTGCGCGCGCATCTACGATGCAGTGGAGGTCATCCACCTGAAAGGTCGGGGTCACACTCTTGGTCGTAGACCGCCGCCGCCGCCGCCGGGACGTGGGGGCTGTCTGCGCGGGTGGGGTGAGAGTAGGTGTACGCGCGGGGGTGGTTATCGCCATAGCAACCCCTACGCGCAGTCAAGGCTAGACCGTAGGTTCTCAGTGGCGACGCAGTACAATGTGTGCTATCGTCTGACTACATGGGTCAGGGTAGTAGCTGAAGGGGTTGAAAGGCGGGGGGTTGAGATGAAAAATAGCGATTCCAAGGACCCGCAGTGGGTGGCGATTTTCACGCATATTTGAACTCTGAGAATCGTCTCGCCTGTACGAAACTGGCCTCCTTTACCGCGCACTACAGGCCGCACGAATTTCTAGTCGAATAACGAAAGCTCGTGGGAGTCATTTAGCAGATCTTGCGTAGCTTCTTTTTTTAATCAACCATGATTCTCGCGCGACTACAGATGCTCATTGGAGAACGTATTTTATTCGGTGAGAAGCTTACGTAACGGGTTAGCGAGCAGTAAAACCCTGCTGACAGGGAAACCAATAATTTCAAACGTTCCCCTGGAATGAACCAGAAGTCACGAACAATAGGCGAATATTGCGCGTTTAATGCCGTGAAATATTCACCGAACTCGTAGCTCGTGTTCCACGGGGTGGCTTTTAAAACGTTAATTATCTCTGTTGACGACTTCAACCCCCGTAATTATTTCGAGCCGCGGCGGTAGTGCGCGGCACGTAGGGACGCCATTTTCGTGCACATAAGTTGCGAAAATTTGGCAGACTTTGAAAGCCACTTATTAGCGAAACGACGAGCGGCCGGGAGGGGGCGCGCGAGTGCATAATGCGCAGACAAATTGCACGGTGAGGCATTTACGGGCGTGATAGCTTTTAAAAACGCTGCCTGAAGGCCGGATGCGTAAGGGTGGTATTAAGCTCGAAACCGATGGGGGTGAGCAGCGAGTGGCACCGCGACTTTCCCAGTTGACGATGGTGTCGCGACACTGTGAGTGAAATCTGTTCTTCGTCGCCGCGTTTCCATCCCTCATTCGCCGCCCCCCCCCCTCCTCCCTGCCAATTCATCGCACTTGTATTTCAAATGCGTTTCTAAAGGGGGAAGTTTTCTCCGAACCCCCGAAGAAATAGTATCCCGCCTTGGCTCGATTCTTCAAAATTCATTGAATGCTGAAAGAACAGTTCGAAACATCCCCTACAGAACTTCCTATTCATCATTCGCGATGTCGCGTCGAGAAATCTGCAAACCGTAGTTCCGAAGTGCGATTTTAAACAGAGTAATCATCCTTCCGCTTTATCAGGGCCGTAACGTTGCATAACAGAGCTGTCTGTCTCAAGTTATCTGTCATTGAAATTTCAGGCAAATACAAAGACCGAGTGGCGTGTCAGTAGTATAATCCGTATAAGAACAGCAAGAATTTTCCCCATCACCTTGGGAGGAGCAAACAGAACGTGTCACGAGATTGTTTATAATGCCACGAAAGTGCTCCACTCCGTCGACAAAATATTGCAACCGTGCTCGAGATCCATTCAGAGTGTCGGAATTTGAATTTCATGAAGCGCGAGGCTGGTCTTCCCGATAAAGTGCTTTAAATTATTAATCCGCCGCGTTGGGCGATTTATCTTATGCGTGGATTTTGTTTTCGGGAGGAATGAAAATGCAGGGTCACGCAGGATGACGCTACATCCGCCTATTTACTCGGATGGACTATTTCTGGATCACTGACCTACCGTATGCGGAACGACCCCGTATTTTCCAGCGTTTTCTCTTACACGAGCTCGTCGAGGCGCCACTTATCGAACGAATGTTTTGAAAGAAACCACTCGGTGGTATCATAACGCATTATGGTCGCGATGATTGTTATATAGGAGCTTATTTGGTGGAAGAGTTACAAACATCGGTGACTGGTGATTTCTGCGGCTTAATCGGCTACAGCAGCGATCCTCGATCCAAAAATACCCATTCATGGCGCAGTAACCAAGTCGTTCTTCGCCAGACAAAGAGATTACGCGGGGGCCGTTGCACCGTGGCGACTCGGCGTCCGATTTTTTTCGTCGTAACGGCGAATAATGCGACCGCCCGTATTGCAGCCGTCGTATCGATCGTGTCCCTCGCGCTCCGCCAAAATTCAATGTCACCGATAAGCGGAGTCGACACGACGGCCGCATTAATCGCCCGACAAACAACGAAAATATCCAGCGACAAAGGCGGCTGCACTCGTGGGACGGGAGAAAAGTCGATACGCAATATTGCTCGGTCGGACCAAGCCATCTTGACACCTGTACCTTGCCCATTGTCACTTGCCATTGTCCCCTTCGAACTTATGACTTTTTACGAGCTCCTCACACGTTTCATGAAAATGGAATTTGGGAGATTTTAAAGTGAGTGTCGTTTGCAATACGAGGCGTATTTATTGCATCACTCGAATATTAAACACGTTATCGCTTCTACTCTCTTATTATTAGTACTGGGAAAATATTACTGTAAAATATTTCTTGCGAAAATCGGTATCTCTCTATCTTGGCAATAATAAGTTGGATTATGGTATCATAATTATGATATTGCTATGGAAGCTCTGAGTACTACGTAAATTTAATTGCAATACTTAGGTACTGTAGAACGTGATATCGTGAGAATTTGCTGATCGAGATATTTACTTTGAAATTGGCGGAATGTTTTATTGTTTTCTGTGCCACTTCTACAGGGTTGGATATCTAGGAAATAGATAAATGTATTTCTACGTTTCTGAATGGGGGAGGAATGTTTAATTGCGTTGTGGGTAGTGTAAGTTATAGCTTAGGCTGATTTAAATGTTAATGAATTAACGAATAGGTGATTCAAGTATGGCAAATGTATTTGCACAGGGTTCTGAACTTCTCACCAGACAGTCCGATAAGGAATTCAGTGTCAAACGAGACGGATTACGGTATCTTGATATTACATGACGATTCGCGGGCACGAAGGTGCTCGACTTTGTCGTAGGTCGCTAAATTTATCATTGATCGCTATTCCGATAGCATTCTACATTTCAAATACACGCCTTTCGAGAAAAAAAGTCCGCACAACATAGAAGCTCGCAAAATGTGTCTACGACTCTTAAGAATCATGATACTTGCAAGCATCTCTACCAGATTAGAAGACTTTCAGGCAGTGAAAGTGTTCATATAATGATAGACTTCAAGTCTACCAATCCGTTATCAGCGAAAATTAGTCGAATCATATTGTTCGTACCCCACGATCACAATAAACCGTAAACATAATACCCGAAACGTAAAATGGAGCAATGTTATTTGATAAAATTGCAAAGCAAGCTTTAAATTATGGGCTGCATTTAGAGATCAATTATAACACTTTAATTTTGCAGAAACGTGGGGTAAACGAACTTCTAATAGTGAAAGCTGCACATCTGTTACCTGTGATCAATCAATAATAATTGTATCTAGAATTCCGAATCTTTCTGAACCTCTACTCCATAATTCTTCCCAGTTTCTTTTTAACGAACTTTGGGGATACTCCATCTTCTACCTATTTCTCGCAGTTCTGGAGTAGAAGAGAGAGAGAGAGAGAGAGTGCTCCCTGAAGTAGAAGACGCAGTATGTGCCTACACACATGGCTGCGCGGGCAAGTTCGCGAGAACCAAAGATATGCTTGACACGAAGCGGTGCGCGCCGAACGATGAAGGCTACGAGGTTAAGGAAACAAAAACGTTGATACCGAAATGCATTCGCGTCTGTAGATATGGTATCTGAATCAGGAGGGTCGTCCTCTAATCGACCGTGCTCTGTCTCAATGTTAACATAAATTATCGCAGGTGATACCAGCCGGGCTTACATCGTCTGTGGCGGGCGATAATTTCGTAACGGCGCGACGGTAGAATCTCTTATTTGACGTCGCGTTTATATTCCCGAGCTTGCTGTAATTATCCTGAATTAATTAGCTACCCTGCGCCACCCTCGGTGTCATCTGCTCCCGTCGCCTTTTCTCTCGTACTTTGTTCTTTGAGAAATATTGCCGGTTTTCTTCTGGAGCGTGTCCTCCACTGATGGTTCACTCCACCTTGAAGCTTCGATCTTGTAATCCTCAGCAATGACGCGGGCGTGAAGTGTGAAAGGAATAGAATTCAAATTCACGTGTGACATGTTAGATGCAGCTGATAGGATGACCCACTGATAAGCGTGGTATGAAGGGTAGCTCCCAATTTTCTTATCGTTTCAGTGTTGAAGTCTGGATATTCTTTCAGCTTGTTCAGAGCAAACTTGAATTAATCCGGCGATTTACATCGTCTTTCGATCCAGCAAATGAATTCGTTGAACCGGCGAGGCGAGATAAATCATCATGCGCGCGCGGTCAGAAGTATTGCGAATAACAGTGGCAATGTTTACTATAAATCTAAAAAGGGAGAACGATAAGCGGTCGTTATTAGTCAAGCGTAAATATAAAAGGTAAAAAAACGGCGGTTCTCTTTGCTTTGAGTGGCGATACGCGTGAAAATATCTCGCGTAGCTGTTGTTCCCGAGCAAGTTGCTGCGAAATCACTCGAATCCTCTTTCATTCTACAGCGTTTCATTCAGCGCTCTATATAACGCGGCATCAACCGTAAATTACTAATTACACGTAAGCTTTGCATGCTGTACCCGAGGATGTGACGTCAGTTAATTAACTAATTCCTGAGTAACGAGTCTGCTCCAAATATTAATATATAGGTAGTAACATACAGGTTTAGCTGATGACATCGTGATTGTCTCACGTAGACAATATCAGTAAGTATATTAGTCTTTTATGAGGCAAAACGAAAGTGAAATAACTCTGTTTCTCTCGCAATATTTCACCCTCTACGAGAACTTGTGCCCCTTAGGAGGAAGATAGTCTGTAAAGGGTCGGAATATTAAAAGAGAATTTATTAATGATCAAGACGAAGAAAGTGATAAACGTTTCGCATCGAGGTACAAGCTTCTCCCATGGGCACTGCCCGCGACTTTCTTGGCCCCGGAGAGTGAAAGCCATCGAATGAATTCTGCCTGAACGACGCGAGGCTAGAAACGCAACGGTCACGAGCGCAGACAAGTCACGCAGACTGGCTCGTTTGAGACAGGTCATGGCTTTTCCGCTCGCCACAGTTAAACTTTGCCCGCCTGAAATTCACGCCGGTCCCCGTCTCAATAATTCCGATAAGCAACCCGTGCCGCTCTCCTTCGTTTCGTGGCGACATGAGCAGCGAAATAAAAAAAAAACTTTGCACTTGATAAGACTCGTTGTACCGCGTGACACACTCGCGCGAGACTTTTCGTGCTTACTGCTCGCGATAACGATTCGCCCGGATGACTTTCACGCCTAGCAATTTTTAATATAAAAAATATTCCTTCATCATCCATTAAACTACATCCTGTAAATCAATTTTATACATCGGATTCGACATAGCTCGGATTTAGCACAGCTGAATCGAGGCTGATAATGAAAACGTGGCAGAAGTGAATGCACTTTCAATCCTACCGCTTAAAAAATATTCTGCCCGTTCACTCTACGAACAGATATTGTGCTCAGTAAAACCCAAAGGCCCGCATTAGCTATCCTAACGCGGATTTTAAGCAACGTTCTTTGTCAGAGCAGTAGAGAAGTAATTTTCCGATTTCCAAAGTTTTCCCCTAGGGTCCGAAAAGATCCAGCACCGCCGGCCGAGGGTTGAAGGAAGGGAAAAGGCGGAGTGCAGACATTGGCGGTCTTCGAATCGCGAGTACAGAATGGCGATCAGAAGCCAGCCGGTTAATTAGGCCCCCCCACCCGAAAGAGGCGACCGGACGTCGGAGTCATCAAGATCAATTAATCAGTCGGCAGGTCGGGCCAGCGAAGCGGGGAGGCAGAGGAGGCAGGGAATTGGTCCAGGAAGCGTGCAAAATCCCGATCGGGAACGGGCGAATATGCAAATGGGCGTCTAGAAGGAGGCTAGGCAGAGGGTAGATCGGGTCGCTGGCTTCGAAGACCGTGAACAAAGACCGGTTCTCGTATGAAGGTCACTAGTTCAATGGCGCCCATATACGAGCTGGGAGAAGCCTCGTTCCCGAAGGCCGTTTCACTTTCGTCGAAGGCGACCAAAAACCGTTTCTTTAGGCCGCGTACGGCCTCCCCCTTTCTCTTCCTTTCTCCACGCTCTCTTCGCCACGGATCCGCTCCGCGGCCGATCCACTTGCACTTTCGACAGCAGGTTCAAGGCCACGGAGAAACGCCACGGCGAGGATTCACTCTTCGTTTCGGGACGACTCGGAGCGCCGTGAACCAGGGGAAAGTGCTACTCGCCGCTCCAGATATACACGTTCCTGGATCGTGGATGTCTGAGGATTATATCTCTGGTGTAGTTCCTGGATTTTTCAGATCTTTAGGAGTTACCACTCGTTCAGTGTGGAGATAGCGTTCATCCACCAAACGTGCTCCATTGGTTGAACATTGAAATCCAGGGTATCTCGATAATTAAATTGATAAACGTGAAGCTCCGAGGTTGTTCGTGGGTATCGCGAAGCACAGTTTCTGCAATGTTGGCTGTATCAGTTTGCCATAAGTATCACCTTTGATGTTTGACCATCGCGCCTTCTGCCCGAATATCGTGGATGCTTCCCGTTTAGGTGCACAGCATCTCGGGATCGGCAAGCTCACCCGATTTCACCTCCAGTTTGGCGATGGCGGGTGATAGCGTGGAAAGTTGTATCGGCGCTCCCCGCGCCGCCGCCGGAGAAACAGAGTTTCGCTTTCTTAAACGACTCTCACGCTCGTTCCCGGCGGTTCCTCGGCCCCGTGCCGAGTTTTCAAGACCCCCGGTGATCGCGATCCGGTTTCTAAAACTCTCGCCGCGAGTGTGCCTCGCTTTCGTCGGTGGAGCGCCGTCCCGTGTCCTCCCAACGGAGAACGAAAGTGGAGAACGGTCCGGATGACCCACAGCTGGGTCGGCAAACCCCTTCGGAATTCCCTCGCGTGATGCCATCGGGCTGGATTCGAGCACATTTTCTCTTCGGCGATCCAGTGAAAGCATCTCTCGCTTTTCCCCGCGCTTTGAGGCGCCCCTGCCGCTTTCCACAAAACATGTTCCGTCCGCGTTTCGGAGGTGATCTTGGTTCACGCGCCTCCGCTCATCGGCTTCGCTATAGTTTAGCCTTTTAGACTGTACTCGCTCAAATAAGAAGCACGTGCTTCACGGACAAGCAACGATTCACGCGGGCATTCGCAATGGAGTTTGAAGTGAGTCTCGTTGGATTGAGATGTTACTTGGTGTTGGAACTTAATTGCGGCTGATGCATGGAACTCTGGATATTTAGTGATAGACGAGCCAGCATTTGCGGCGCGTCAGAGCTGCAGGAATTTTCGAGATTTCAGTCGAACAGTCAATTACAGTCTGTTTAGACACTTAAGCCCCTTATCCCCGGAGGATTAGTGCGCTTGAGTCGTCGCCTCGTAATGGCGAGTCACGTTTCTGACACAAACATTACGGCGAATAAGAGTGCACTGCTGTACTCCGGATAGCTGTACACCGAGACTAGCGAGTTCCTTTAAATTAAACCGCACCGGACATATTCCAGAAGCATCGAGTGGAGGAAAGTCCACGGTCCGCGGTGACCTCTACCGCGAGTTCTGGGTTAGTTAAAGCATTCTGCCCGAGTGAAGCTGGTGTGCGCGGTATCGGGTGGCCGAAGACTATATCGGCAACGAGACCACGACCAAGGCTTTCTCCGTCAACCTTGAGCCCCGGGAGCTACGTGAACTTGAACCACTCTCGCGTTCTCTCCCCGAGCTCGACCTCTGTTTCCTCCTCGGCGATGCTTTCGTGACAATTACGCAAGCCGCTGCGCACTTTATCTTCTTTCGGCTGATCCCTGGCTGTAACACGACCTCGATATCAGGGATGCTGGGCCCGGCGGGATGACCACGGCACACGTCCACGCGATCTCATGAGACGGGGCTAATGTTACCGCGAGAAACTGCGCGATGATGAGTCGCTATTCCTGCGCGGTACACTGCCGCTCATAAGTATCAGGCCACCTACCCTGTGTGGAATAATTGTGAAAGCCGTTGGAAATTTATGTATCCGACAACTCTGACAAATTGCACTGCAGGTACTTGGTATTTTAAATTAAAAGCTGCGAGAAGTATCGAGTCTGTAGAAAATTCCACATTCTGCGCAAATAGAGCAGGTGCCCTGATACTTATGAGCGGCAGTGTACGGTGGCTCGAACGCTGGGTAGCCAAATATGACGTTGGCTGTGGCAATATGGCTGGACCATGCTTTCTTACTTTCCCGAGAAATTGCAAGGTGACACAGTGATTTTTCTGCGACTGCAGCGTTCCCCGAAGGGGGTTCCGAAATTGCTTCGGTATTGACTTGACGGTTTACTGTGAAGCAGCCTGGCTGTGGCATTTCGGATTAGAGCAGCGTAACAGTAGCATAGAAAGTGCAGGGCGAGTGAAAGTGTACTCCGAGCGAAACACGTTACACGAACTGCTCTCGTTCCAGAAGAAATGGCTGGGCCACGGGCGTGAGTGGGTAAAGCGAAGATGCAAAGGAGACAAGCGATATCATCTGGTGGAAGATAAACTCTGGTTGGAGATCGATCGTTGTTTTAGGTAGAATGATGCAAAGTGGATTCACGTTTCCCAAGGTGATAACACCTTCTCTTATCTTGGGAGCTTCGTTGGGCTTGAGTGTAATCTGAGGATATCGTGGATTCTGAGAAACTTTCGCGGCTTCACTGATCGAAGTTCGACGGGTTTAGGTTTACGAAACGGCGAGATTAAATGTTACGGAGTTGAAAAATTTGATACACTTCTTTGTTACCAAAATAGAGGAGACGGGGACGTCGAAGACGAGGCGAGCTGTATCGACTGGGAGCAGGCAAACATGCAGAGGTATTCTCTAAATAGACTAAACACGCGAGGACCTCCTTCAAGCATGAACCGACCTTGCCTCCTCCTTCGAACGTTACCCTTTGTGTCAGGCATCTTCCCTTCCCCCGGTTATATTAATCACTTCTCTCCCGACTTTCTATCTCCTTCGCTGGAAGGTACTCCATATCCCTTCACGCTCCGCACAAGTAAACGAAGAATCAAATCTACCAGACCCACAAGTTAAAGCCTTGTAGAGTCAAGTGAAACTTCCATGGATGTCTAACGTTTTCCCTCCAGCCCACACATTTATCTACTTTCACTCCGCAATCCACCTTTCCTGTTAATTCCACTGCCCATATTTCCCTTTCTTCCATCTGGTCTGCCTCCATCGCATCCCCTTCTCGTATAGATACACATTTCACCAGTGTCCATCTCAATCAAGCCCCCCGCTCGTCCGTGTCCCTTTTCTCTTCCACCTTCATTTATTCCACTTTCATTCCATCATCTCCCCCATTTCTTTATCATTATCTACCATTCCACCCCGCTTTCCTGCCGCCTCCTCATCTGCCGCCGCCTAAGCGATATCAGGGTCCTCGGCCTTATCTCCGCGAGGTCGCCTCTCCCTTCCCCTGATATCAGTCGGATCACCGCAGCTCGCCCCTCCCCATGGTATTTCTCTATTCTAACCCATGCGTGCTACAACACGTCTTGTCCCTAACCTAATACAACGAGAGCCGCGCCGAGCTACACCGCGGGCTCTCCGGCAGTCCAGCCAGCCAGCCAGCGCACCACATTCAGACCGGTTTGATGATTCAGGTTCATCTAGATCTAAACAACTGCGACCTCGGCCACGTAATACGCTGGCCAGCCACGAGATTGCCCCCTCACAGGAATGGCCTCGCAATGGGGCGCGCAATATGCTGCTGCGAGGCCAGGGTCAAACTATCCAGTAGCCACTGCGCGCACACTAGGCCCTACGAGCTTCAAGGGCTCTACGAGGCAGGGAAAAATGAAAAAGTGCTTTCGTCGAATCGATTATGGGCGATCTGCTACCCACACACCGATCAAAGTGCATCGTGTCCTTCATCTCCATTCTGCGCATTCAGCAGTGGCAATCCTTGAAGCGTAGAATGCTCTTCTGTCGCATCTTCCGCGAATTCTCTGGCGTTGACCCGTGAACATCTTTGCCGCGACTGTAGTACCATTGATATACCTCCCGTGAGGGGTGGGTTTGGAGTTCCTTAGGCAGAGTAAGCAATTGAATGATAAGTATGGCAAACGGGTGGGATTGATGCGTGAAAGTTTTTAAATAATGGTGCCTCGTAATGGGGGGAGGGCTTCTTCTCGAAGAAACACTTTTAACCCCTCGAAAGAGACGTTAATGGATGGCAGACTTTCGGGGAGATTGTTTGGCGGAGATTGCGGCTCCTAGTGATAAGAAACCCTCGTCGAGGTCGGGCGACTATATGCAGCGGCAGATAGCGGTCGATCTCTCTCTTCTTCGAGGGTTGAAATTTTATTCGACGGTCGCCTTAATGAACCTTTCGTTGGCCGAATGTCTGCGCGCAATGAAAAGTTTGCTTAATGGCAGGATGAAAGGGAAAGGTTTAGGAATGATCTAGAGGAAGAAGTTAGTAGGTTCGAGTGCTTTGGTTATCTTTATTCGATGAATAATGTATACAAAATTTTCTTCACGGTGAAAACTTCAATTACCCTATCTCTTAATTGGTCAATGTAAATGTATTATTTACGAGTCTTTTTAAATTTACTGCCGCTCCGAGGAAAATCGGGACAACGGAGATTGATCGTCCCGAGGCATCTTTTCTTCGGATATGTTTAGCCGTAGAGATAATTAGGCGTCGTAGCCAACAGCGGGGAGGCAGACCCACCTCCCATAACCCGTATCCCCGTGTCGTCGTATGTCACTCTAATAAACCCGAAAATTCGATGTTCCAGGGCATTCAGCCTGGGTCCTCCAGCAATGGAGACCTTGACCTTCGATAAACGACCTACAACGCCCGCTTCGTTAAATCCACCGTCTGGGAGGATCCTCGGATGAAATTCAGGATGGCTTAATGCCCGCGTTATTACACTTATTATGCTCCATTCTCCCGCGTGTCGTTGCGACGGGAGGGATCTCAGTAAACACTGTAGCTCTGGAGAAACGAGGCGAATATAGGTATCACGCGTAGAATCTTGACCAAAGTGTGTCTTCGAAGTGTGATCTCGGAATAGGTATCTGATATGTATTCGTCTGTTTGCGTAGATGCCTAATAGTTCAGAAATTTATGTGCAATCGTTATGCATCTGGAAAGTTGTTGAGTGTCCAAGAAAACGACTGCAGGGAAAATGTGTTTTAGTTGCTCGTATTTCCGTAGAGTATCGTTAAAATCGGCGCACAGCAATTTATGCGGTCCCCTTCTCGGTGTCTCGTGCGAGGGCTCGTTGCAGAGGGATCCGTTGATCCGGGAGTACTCCGGGCTAGGTACGCTATTGCACCGAGATAGATGGATGGTTATAGCGAGTGCGTCGAAGCGGGATGCGGGGGCTGATCGATGAAAGCGGCAGTCGGGTTCACGAGCCTCATTCAAGGACAAGGCCATGTGATAGCGGCCGCGCAACCGCGACCGCGCACTTAGCCACCCCTGCCTATCGGCTGGTCGTTTGCGTCAGGCTTGTCGCTACTCGGTGCAAAGCCCCGGTCATGGGCGGCCACGATGACAGAAATTGGTAACAAATTGTACAAAATCTTTCGATCTAAATTCAGGGTGTTTGCCGTTAACCCGGGAGCCAAAAGATTCATCTTCATATTAAATAAAAATCGCTTGTCTGTGGACATGGACGGCCGGAGTGCATTTAGTAGAACCTTTGCACACCACAACTGCATGTGCCGCGTGCAATCACGATTTTTCTCTATCAAATTTCTGTAGAACCGCAAAGATAGTTAGTTTGATGGTAGGTATCTAAGTATAGTAGGCGCGATAAATCCTGTTTACTCTTCTATTTCATTTGTGTATAATGCAGCGCGATAGTTATCGAGCGGGCCTCCCCCATAAGAATTGCGTGCCATAAGGCTCGAAACAGCATCGATGTATGCGTCAGTTGTCCCAGTAGCCAAGGTTCGAGCGATCGCCCACTCCTGTTCCCCTCGGGTGCGTAGCACTCGTCGGCCACGCACACGCGCCTAGGTCAACCGTGGGTGGTGCGACTAGCTTCCCCGTGGTCCCTATGTCTGCCTCTGCGACCCCCTTCTACTTGGCGGGCGCAAGTCCGTTTGCACTTGTCGTATTCACGCGCGCGACGCGCGCTCGTGCGAGCGCAGCACGAAAGGTATCCCATACGTTGGCACGTTATTGCCGGAGCCTCCCTTCGCGCGGATGCACGCGCATTCGCAGGCCCGTTTGCCTGTCTGCACATCTAGCATCGCACCGATTCGTAGTTCGCTGGCGCTCGGTGGCAATAGCACGCTTCATATAGCAATAGCGCTCAAAGTAAGTATATCGTATCGAGACGTGCGGCTGCGCGTGCGCGCCGCCGCCGCCGCGATCGCGTGCGCGATATAAACTCGAGAGGTTTAGGTGCGACGGACGCGCACTCGTCCAGTCCTTGGCCACGGAAGCGAAGAGGAGCGACGTAAAATGCTGAGCTGAGTGCAGTCGGAGAAGGGAAGGCGCGGAGCGGCGTAACGGGGTGAAAAATTAATGCTGGCCAGGATAAGGGGAGCGGGGCCGATGCCAAAGAGAAACAACTGGGGATAAAGATATTTTGAAAGACAGGGGACGAGAGCGAGAGAGCGTTATCGCGCGACAGAGGGGGGAAGAAAGGAGAGAGGGCGATAGACGAAAGCGAAAAGGAGAAAGGGCGAGGGAGGCAGACGGAGAGAGCGCGGCAGTGTGCGCGCGCGCGCGCGCGCCGGGAGATCGTGTTGCGTATGGCTTAGTGTGGGGTCGTATCGCGGAGCGGTCGTTTATACACGCGGGCGCTGTCGGTGAGCGCGGATAGCGCGTTGGAACGTCGAACGCTATAGGTCGAAACCATGCGCGCTCGCCACAGGCTATAGGCTACCCGTAAGGGCCGAGATAAAGCGAGAACGGGATAGAGAATCGGGGAAGGACGGATCGAGGGACAGAGAGGGCTGCGTGCAGCGTGGAGGGCCGAGGAAGATAGGTGAGAGGGAAGGAGCGACACGGAGATAGAGCAGCGAGAGAGATAGCAGGAGGCGAGGTAGACATCTGGCCAGAGGAAGAGAGAGAGAGAGAGAGAGAGAGGAACGAGGAGCGCGTATGCACCGCTGAATCCATCGCGGCTAGCCGCACTCTCACTTTCGCCGGCGTCGATGACGGTTCTCGTCGTCGTCGGCTCATTGCCGTCTGCGCTCTAAACCACCGACTTTTTCGCTCGACCAAGTGACGCGTGCACGCAGTGACATACGATTTTCACCTCATCGAGGAAAGTGCTCGTTTCTCTGTAAAAGAGCGCAAGCATAGGGGGCGCGTTCCTCCCGCCATGGTCCCCCTGCATGCGTCACGATCACGTGCTCGATCATATCGATCGTTATCAATCTAACTGAGAGCGTCAGGAGAGCGCGCGATTAGCGGCCGGCGCGGCGTCGTCGCATCGTACAATCCATCGGGCAGTCGCGTTGCACTTTCGCCCGCGAGGGGGGTTCGCGTTCCCGGCGGCTTTTCCCGGGCGGTCATCGGTTGGAGGTGGATCGCGTCCGCGCGTCGCGCGTCCCTCCCCGTCCCGACGGCCGTATCAAGGGTGGCGAGAAAGGGAAACCGTGAGTGTGCCAGAGGAGAGGGGTAGAGTGTAACGCCGGCACCAGGGCGGGAGCGAGAAAGCAGAAGGGAGGAGGACGCTGCGTGGGTGGTGGGAGAGAGGGAAAGGTCGACGGTGGCTCGCGAGGGACTACTCGTATTCCGAGGACTGTTGTTTTCGGCGAGCCGCTAAGAAACACTCTCGTCCACGCGGACCGGCTTCGCGTGCGCAAATTCGCCCTCGCCCACCCTTGCGCCCGATACGCGGATCGCGTCGTCGGCGACACCTCCGGGGATTGTGTCTCGCACGTGTCACCCCGCGCGAGATACCGGATCACGGTTAACGGCATTGGAGCATTGGATAATCCGAACAGTGCATCTCGCGCGTGCCACCCTTCACCACCCGAAGGAACTTGTTACGCCTCTCGGACATTCGGATATCAGTGGCATATTGAATATTTCCCCAAGAGCGATAGCCGGGGCTCGCAGCCTCAAGGTCCCCCGCGGACGGGGCATCGGCGCACGTGCACTTCCGCGTGAATATTCCAAAACAATCAACACCGGGGCCCCGAGCGTCCCAGACCGGGTCGGGGCCTCCCGAACAGTGGCTCGGCTTTTTCCGTCAGTGGGAAACGAGGCATCGGCGGGTCTCGCGCCTTCCCAGGCATAGCACCCCCCTGCCGTAGGGTGGCGTCCGTTTTCCTCTAAACGCTGGCAGGGAGTTTCTCGCTCTCGAGCAACAGTGATTACTCATCGAGCCGCGGGATCGGACGGGGCGCGCGTCAAGTGAGTGATTAGTTCGGTGTGTCGCCGCGAGGGCTTCCGCTGCAGGTGTCACGCCGTCGCGCAAGACATTGACCGTGACATTCGAGAGACATCCGCGCGTAGATACGGTGAAACGTAGCGGCGCGAACGGTGAATCGGACTGTCGGGCGGCTGAGTTGTAGTCCCGCGTGCGTGCCATCTCCGCCCTCCGTATAACGAACGATCGTGCACCCGCGTGTGTTATTGTGAATGACGCCGACCACGTCGATCGTTGGCGAGCTTTCACGAGAGATCCCGTGACCCGCCACCGCGGGGGATACGCATCAAAGGTGGCTCACACGGCCAGGGACAGGGCCGCCGAACTCCAGGCGGAAGTGAGGAGCGCGATAAGGGTGCTACATGGCTGGTGCCCCAGGCCGCCTCAGGGGCACCGAGGTGACACGGTCCTGATGTCACCACAGACCCAAATGCGAGGGAATCACAGGAGCGGAGGCCCGACGCAACCACCGCCGCCAGCCACCGTCGTAGTCAGCTCGACGTCCAGCATGAGACCGCCGCCACCGCCGCCGCCCCCCAGAGCCAGAGCGTCCAACGAGGGCAAGGGCCACCACGAGGAGCCAACCAGCTCCATTCCTGATCTCGGTGAGCCTTCAACATTAATTCTCCGTCATAAATAATAATAATAATTTTTCATTCAATCTTCGAATCTTCGAATCTTCGAATCTCTGGGGGAAATGTCCTTGTTGCCGATCTCCCCCCCCCCCCCTTCCTTTATCGGCCATCTTTTAATAGTTTTTCTTAATCCGAAGTAAACATTTACATTCTTCTTTTCTTAAATATTCTGTGGTATATTATGTTGGGAATCGTTTTGTAGCTGCTTATAATTAATAAGGAAAATACGATGGGGAAATTAATTATTGGCAATGCAAGGTAATCTGTGGTAAAAGTAGAGGTGGCTAGGTAAAAAGGGGGAAACGACTGGGTGTACTTTCCACTTGGAAACACTTGAAAGTTTCATTCGAAGCTTAAAAAGGCCAATGTTCGGGGCGATTTATGTTCAGTTTTCATTATGTACTAAGAATAAGGGACTTAATGAGAGCACTTAGTTTCGGTTCTTACGGTTTTCTTTCGCGGTATAAGCGGCAGAGAAATTCCCTGCGTCTTATCCGAATTTAGGGATAGTTAAGTAGGCAAACGATGAGATTTGTGATAAGACGGGGTAGGGAGTTTTTACTTTAGATGTGCAATACACTGAGGGAATCTTGTGTTCCTGTTTGATCGATATTGTAGCAACTTTTCTGTGACGAATCGTGGAGATTAGTTATATTAATCCGTATTCACAGAATCGTCGGTCCCCTTTAGACCGTCTTTCTCTCCTTGCACTTGCAATATCGATAATTTCGATAGGTCACGTTAGATTATCATAGCGATAACGGGTTTTATCGAACGGTTTTTTTTACCGATCTCCGCGATACATCGATGCATACACATGCAGACTGAAGTGATTTAGTCAAGACGACGGTATCTTATATAAACGATTGGCCGATCTGCGTCGCCTGTAAATAAAAAAAGCAGTCTCTCGATGCACTTCATCCTAAATCCGAGATTGAACTTTAAACTTCTGCGCGTCTTCTCCGGCTTTCGGGATTCTTCAGCCTCGAAGCTACCGGCTTTCTACAAACGCGAGATCGAGAAACTCGAGGAAAGGCTGGGATAGGATGTGGTGTAAACAGAAACCGCCTACCAGTTATGTAAAGTAATTTTTTCCTTTAAATGTTAAGAAACTGGTAAACAGAACTTCCGTCTGAAATCCCACGAAAAAATTACTCCCCTCCATCTAACCGTTAACCTCCAGCCGCATCGATCTCCGGCATGGTGAATTTCGATCGAGCCGCCTCCTCGATCGTGTTTTCCGTGTCCCCTTTTTTTTCGTACCCTGGAACGCTCGAAAGAGGCTCGTAATCCGATGGACAGGGCGTCCCTGATCGGGCTTGTTCGCAGAACCGCTTTACATTCTGGCTGGCGTACTATGTTTAGTGTTTACGTCTGTACGTTTCATTAACGATAAGCCCCGCTAAGCGCTACGGTCGTCTGCGCTCTCCGTGACAGCCGGACGTTTTGTGTAACGAAGTCTGAGGGCGTGGGCGGGACGAAGGAAGGTTGACACGCCGCGCGAGGCGTCTATAACCCCTCGATCGTAGCGCGTTTCGCGCCTAAAAATAAGTCCCGCGCTCTCTTCGCCCGAGTAAAAGCTCTCTCGCGATCCCGCCGCCGTCGCCGCCGCCGCCGCCGCCCCCCGTGTAAATACAAAAGAGCGTAGACTGGGAATACACCGAGAGCGCGATCTTGGCGAGTAAACGCAGCCACGGGCTCGGTCGCGCCGAGGCTGCGTCGCCTCGAGGACGCTCCACTCTGTCGCGTAAACGATGGGGTCTCGAAACAGCGACTCCTTGTCGTGTATCGTCTCTGGCATAGGTTGAATCAGAGGTGTGTGCGTACGAAAAATTGCGAGAGCCCGCGTGGGCGTGTGGTTCGAGGGCTTCGGTCGTTGTTGGATGTAAACTGGTGGAGGTTCCAAAGGCAGACGAGGATTCTGTCCTCTGTACAGAGAATCTGGCATCGCGCGCATCTCGTAGTTTCAGCTTTTTAATCTGAAATTAATTTCGCAGTCGCGGACTGGCGGTGCGGAGACGCGGGTCGGAGGAGAGGATTGAAGGTGAATGCCTGATGGGAATTGATGTACACTGCCCGAAATTACCATAAAGCCACCATGTTTATTGATAAAATCTTATACGTATTCCATACTATTGATAACTTTGTGTATCATATCATTTTGGGATGGTTTTTACCGTAGTCGTCAGCCAAATTCACATAATTATTTATAAGAGTGCGTGATCTATTGATTTTAAGTGCAATTGCGCGATTAGAACATCCCATATCCCTATAAGCATTAATGGATGCCTTTTCCTCACTCGTCAACAATTTTCCCCGTGGCATTTTACTAATATATATTAAAATATAACATATATACGATTTCAATGAAGTTATAGATCAATTTTAACCCAAATACATACTTTTCGATTGCAGTTACACTTCTTTAACAGTATCTAGCTGCAGTTATCCACTCAGAATCTAAATACAAACTAAGTGGCTTTATAGAAATTTCGCACGCGTATGCTGCTGCGCTCAGCAAAAAGTAAACAAATGCAAAATGTAAACACATCGGAGTCGCTACTATGTACATCTACATTTGGTATGAAGTAAATATAATTGTAGATGAGACAGAGTATTAAATTTCGTAATATTTTTAAAAAAATACATTAAAATGTAGGTGGCTTTATGGTAATTTCGGGCAGTGTAGAGCGTGAATTGGAAAATGAAAGTAAATCGATGGGGTCGGTCAATAGACGGTCTCTGTCCGCGGGGAATCGATATGGAGCGCGTTACACGGGGCTTCGGCCTCTGAAAGTTAATACCCGCGTAGCCTGATAATCGATAACCGATCCGTCGTTGATGAACGCCCGAGGTCTCATCGCCTGGCGAAACAAACCGCGTGTATGCGTTCGGTCGACTCGCGTGGGTCTTTATCGATCCGTGGTAGATGACGAGACAGCAACAAATGTCGCAAATATTACGCTCGCAAATTCTTGGTATTTCTCGTTTCATATGTAAACACGGTGTAAAGGTAGGAGTTGTGGCTAAGATGGCTTGAATTAGAGTCGAGGGGATCTTGGAATTACCGTTGATTTGAATATCAAGTGGGGAATTCCTCCCCTATATATCACAGCCTAATTCGATGTTGATTTCCGCCGAAGGTAGACGCGAGCGGGTGAATGCAGCCGCGTGAAAAGCAGAGCTGAACACCGAACGTGTTTTCATCGGGGATTGTGTAAGCAGCCGAATTTCGGCTCGGCGTTATCGAAGGAAAAGAGCTGGAGACGTTCGGTCGCGTCAGCGAACCTGTTTCAGGTCTTTCTAAACGCTAATCTCGATGGCATCTCGGTCCCGTTCGAAATTTAAATAACAACGCGGTTTCGGCATTGCAAAGATCGACTCGTTTTGTTGCAAGGTGACCTCGTCACGCAGATGCGAGTTAAATAATCGACATTGCAGCGCCTAATGTCAGGGTCGCCGTTCCGTGCGATCGGCCGGTCGATAACGATCGATCACTATCCATCGTCGATCCGGCCGATCGTTTCGCTACCCAGGCTAATCTATGGATAATCCATTTCCATCGATAGAGCGCATTAACGATAAAATGAATAGGAAAGAAAGAAGAGAAAGTAAGTAGAGAGCAATCTGATCGTTGAGACGGAGACACGAAATAGCGTTGCCGACTGATGCAGATTTAAAAAAAAGAAGCCGAGTACTCTGCTAGGTACGAGGCGGCGCAAATATTTTTCACGGTTTCACGGTCAACAACGGAATTATCTCGTTTATCCGAAGGTGGCATTGAACAATAGTAGCTCGTATCTAGCGCGCCACATAATATTCCCGATAAACTCCATTCAGCGCAATATAAAATCGATATCCCCCCGCGACTGTGCGTTCTTCGATTGGGGCGGATCACGTTCGGAAAGACTCCTGACGTTCCCGGCCGTGAGCTTGTCATCGAATTCGGATAGGGTGCCATGCCGTGCGACGGATCGGTTTGCGGTCGATTCCGCCTTCGATACACGTCGCACCGCTGGCGGTTGCGAAAATACGTATTATTTCGATGACATTGGACGAGAGAACCCACGACTGACGTGTATGATAACGAGAGCGGGCTTCTGGAACGTTCGTTCGACCGAACTAGCGTTTCCCGCCGCGAGGAATTGGAAGGAGCGCTTGCCGTATCGGTGCGCGGGTAAATTGCTCGTGAAATTCTATCGCACGGTCGTTTTCTCGCGGGTGTTGCGTGGCACCCGCGTCGCCAGGTATCGCGGGGTGCTATCCTTACCCAGAAACTCGGGGAGCTGGCGCGAGAGACGGACTCTCGGGCCGTGAAAAGAGTCAATGTCGGCCTCTAAATATAAATTGGACGAGATGACGCGGGGCGCGACCTTGGCCATGAGAACATTCCGGAAAGCGCCCCGAAAACCCGGCTGATTGCGTTTCACCAAGCAGGCGCCCGCATTATTTATCGAATTAACGGCGACGCGGCGCGTCGTCGCGCTTCGTAGGCGACTTCTATCGGCAGAAATCTGCCTCGATGGTCTTCTGCCACCTATGGGTCCTCTGGTCCCAATCACCGAGGACAGTCTTCTTCCTCTTGCCTCAAGAAATACTGGATTTCAAAGCAGAGGTGTCATCTTCAATTACGCATTCGTCAAGCTTAACTTATCTGCGAGCACTATTCAGCGTATCGAGAATAAGGGAATCGATAGTTGAACAACCGTAGTCATCCAATAGCAAAGGGCCAGGCTTCATCTCCTATCGCTCTGGAGAAATGTTTTGCACGTTTGTGTTATGGAGAACGCTGGCGTGGACCAGCAGAGGCAGTCGGCGCGCTGTTGATCTCTCGAGTGGGCCAAATCGGTATTTTAAGATAGTCCCCGGTGCTTATCGAGGCCCCGTATTATCGCCTGACTGGAGGCCAAGGTCTGCTGACGTACTCTCGTCGCGCGACGTCTCTCCGCCCCGTTCGGCCCGCCTCGTCGAAGATTGCTCTTCCTCTTTCCCGCGACGAACGGAAAAAAAAAAAAAAAAAAGAAACGGCCTCGTAATCGTTCCACGAGGATTTCGAGATACCGCGGCTGCGTCGGCGTTCCACGATGATAAAACGCGACGCCTGTGTGCTCCGACGTGGCACCGTGATATAACTGCGCGATAAAAAGAGTGGACGGATTAAGCGCTTTCCGGGGTTTAATCGAGCCATCGACAGGGAAAGGTCGAGATGTTGCGTTCCTTGGCTGCCATTCCGTTTTCCGTTCCACGAAAACGAGTAGCCGCTTTTATTTTCACGATCATTTCTCCGAGTATTTTTATGGCGATGTGAAATATGTAGGTGTGGGCAGCGCGGCATTTCTCTCTGCTTATGACTTGCAGCCTGCGAAAATGGGGAATTAAAGCTCGTCTCGAGTAGATCTTTCAATAGCACAGTCGGGGCCCGATTTTTGCTGCCCTTTATATTTAATTAGAAATAATTCTTTTAAAATATAATTTCTGGCAGTGAGTGAACATTTTTGTAGGTAATAGGTATTTGTTGAATAACAAAAACCTTTTGTTTTGTGAAAAAACTAGTAATTATATGGGTGATTTAAAAACAATATATAGGGTAGACCGGGGGCGGTAGTAACAGGGGGGCGAATGTAACACGCTAAATATCTCAAAACATATAATAGATATTAACACCAATTTTGGATATATGATGAACAATGACATTTGGAATATACACATCCATGCCCTAGGAATACAGATACGAAATAGACATGGATAGTGAAGAAAATAACTTTTCGATACCTTAAAGTAACTTTTCCTTACTGACTTAAAATTGTAATATAAACACTCCCTTCGCAAGTATGTGCTTGTTCGATTTTTTAATCTGTAATTCGACCTTTTTTAAACTAGTATTGATCGTTACTTGGCACTTTTAAGCGTCTCGTTAGTCAAAATTTATAATTTAAGTTCAAAAGCATGGTCCGGGGCGATTGTAACATCGGCAGTCGGGGTCGGTTTTACCGCAACTGAACCGAATAGGGTCAAAGAAGGCGAATAATATTGTTTTATTTGCATGAAATCCTATAGCATAGCACAAGCAAACCAAATGAAAAATTGGTGCAATATACTAAATGTAAGGATTGAGCAAATGCAGAATGCACCAGCCAAAACGTATTTTATTTCTGCCAGAATTGCGATACCACATAATTTGTTATAGATTTTACTTTTTTCATTTATTATTATAATCTAAATCAATAAATATTTTAATTTTGTAAAGTTATATTTGTGCTACTATCGACTCCATGCAGTGTTACAACCGACCCGGGGTCAGGGACGGTTGTAACACTTTCTCCGCTTCTCATTTTTTATTAATAACCGGAATATTACTTGACATACAGCGAAACTGTTGTGGCTCAAATAATGTCAGATAAGTAAGTAACATTTTCGTAAAAAAACGGTTGTTGTAACTGTAATAGTTGTTGCGCAATCGTATTCCAAAGTCAAAGTGTTACTACCGCCCCCGGTCTACCCTAAGTTTGATAGTGAATTCAGTTTTATTTTTTTATTGGCTTTTATTGATTTTAATTTTCCCTTTCTACCGAATTTTCCCGTTCTGTAATTCGTAAGGGTGTGCGGCGTTGTGCTCCGCAACGTGTACCATGGGCGCAGACACCCTTCAGTCCTCGTCTCAAGATGCGCGTGTGTGAGTGCATTTCCGACTACACGCACGGAGCACGTGCGCGTCAAGTGCGTGCGCCACTATCGTTCGTACGTACTATATAAGGCAGTGGTTTCCAAACTTTTCTTCTCAAAATTCACATCCATCTCCAAGCACTACCAAAAAAAGAATCACGCATCGAAAAATTCATTTTACATTTCTACCACTGCTACATCGTCCAGCCGCGCCTCTTTAATTCATAGTAATGCCACTCAGCGTTAATGTGCCCTTCAATCTTCGAAAAAAAATTTGAGAAGTTAAAAGAGAGCTGCTGCAATAATAAAACCAGAAATGGAGAGAATTTCAAATATATTTTCTCGAATAGAATTCTCGATTCCCAAATATGAGAAGCACAGGCCTCGGAGAGGGCCCCCCGCGTCTCCGAAAGCGACTGCACCATGTCGGCCGATAAGGAGAGTAAATATTTTTAGGGCCCCCGCGTTTATCTCCAGCTCCAGAATCTTGGAAACCTGTTCGTTCCTGGAACCTCTTTTCCATAGAATTTTTTTTCGTTTCATTTTCCCTCGAATCGAATTTTTCTTCCGCACCTCGTCACTTTCTCGTCCCGGTAGTTATTTTTTTATGGAATTACTTGTTCTAAAACTGCTCTCTATCGCCCCCCTCATCTGCAATGCTAATCGCGGGCGAGTTACTCGCGAACCGTGAACTCGGGCGAATGATTCTTTTCTAGAAAAAGTCCACAGGGAGGATGGAGCCGTTTTTTTTTTTTTTTTTTACCGAGAACGCGTGTCAGGGTCTGGAAATTTCATTATGACGAGAAGGGCGGAGGTGTGACTAATTAGTGCATCGTGTAACATGTACTGACTGGGTCGCGTAGAAGCGTGCCGCCCGCCCAGACACCTCAACCTTTCCCTTTTCCTCCCTTTCATCCCCGTCTCGGTCATTTTTTTCCTGCTGGTCGGATAGCTGTCCCACGCACGGTAATCTACAGGGTGATTCAGAGCGAAGAAAATTGCGAAATCGTTGCAGAAATGATGGCCATGTCGGGTATCGATGTGCAACTGAGGTTTCAGGATAGAAACAGTCGAATTCGTTATTTTACTATCTGTTAACAATTAAAAATTCTGTCCTACCAGTTGGAATACATATTGGTAATAGCTCATTTCTCGCTGATTTGTCAAAAGAATGTCGACTCGATTTTAAACAGCGCTCTGTAGCCTCACCCTGCACCCTCATACACGCGCGCAAAGGTGACTTTCGCGTACAAGCATTTAGTCCCTCTTTCATCTTCCATCATTATTGTCCGCCCTTTCCCTCTGTCTCCCTCTTTTCCTGCTACCCCTTCTCCTGCTTAGTCGCCGCGTGTCTGTCTGGCCTCTCATCTTCGGGGGAAATGCATCCGTCCAAATTAAAGATTTTTCAACCCTTCGCGCCGCCCTCCGCGACACGGTTCTTTAAGTCGTAATTTTTGTCTTAATTGCGGCTCGGTGAATAAAGCTCCGTGACTTTGATCGCCGTGGAAGACGATTCAGACGCCGAGACATTGGCTACTCCGTTACGGAGATCGTAAAAAGGAAATGAAAATAGAACTGCCATTGAGAATCATGAATTATTTCGGATCGTCCGTGACAAAGTAGAATACGTTGCGGCTGTAGAATGATCTTTTGCCTCCGCATTTTACGAGAAAATATGGGCACATAACTTGAGAATCACGCATCATGTCTGCAGTTGCACGTAAAGTCACAGTTCATTCCGAATAATTAGCATTCCCCGCGCAGACTTGAAGAACCTTAATTACCTGGGCGCTCCCATCGTTGCCTGCGCTCGTATCATCCTAGGGGGTTGATGAGGACGTACGATCTTTAACCCTCTGTAATGCACCAACCCCTCCATCCATTTATCTTCTTTTAAAGTAAACATTCCGCAAAGCTTCTTGCGCGAATCCCTCGACAACCTTGCTCTTCGTCACCCTAATCTCTTGTACTGCCGTATCGCCTTCATCCCCCTAGCGAAGTCCTTGGAAACGTGGCTGCAATTCCACGGCCAGTCGACTCGCGCGTTATCGAAAGGAACGTGGTAACGATCGGATCGTCGATCGATCGGAGGGTGGCTGACGAAACAACAATGTGGGTAAGTTGTTCGCTAAATAAGCCAGTTCGAGGCGCGAATCGTTTAAATTGGGCCATGGAATCAACAGGGGCGGATGCAGCAGGGTCAAGGCAGTGCACTTTGCCGTTGCACTTGAGGAGCATTGCTCTCTCGGTACCATTCTGTCGCTTTCATTGAACGAACAATGCCGTCGCGATTGACGCATTCAGACGGCCCCGACGGCCGAATTGGTCGGCCGTTTCAGAAGAAACGTTAATTATACTCGCTAAACCGATGGATTTACGTCGCGATCGAAATATCCGGTGCCGACACGGCCCCCCTCTCTCCTTAGATTACACGAATTCTGTCGCGCTACGTGCCCGACATTTGCAAGCGATGAAACTCCGGCGCAGTTCGCTCGACGAGATTCGTTTTACAGTATGCGTGAAGTTGGACTGTTAATCTTTGTTTCCTCGTGCAGGCGAGGAAATTTTAAAAATTCTATTTTTTTTTTTTGCAGACAACGTGATTTTGGTAAAAATCGGGCTGTGTAAGTTGCACGGCGTTTAGAGAATGTAATGGAGGTGTCGTTATGGTTTTCTTCTAAATATGTATCCTTTCGAAAATAAGTTTTGCAATCGCATATTATCGTTTTTAATTTATCGTCCGTTTATCTTCCACGTTTTATGTATCCCAGATAGCGCACTGACAACAAGTAATAAATAACCGATTGCAGATCTTTAACAAAAATTAAGACCAGAAAGTTGCTGGTATTACCAATTGAATTTTGAAGATTTTTTTAATTCGTCTTTAGTAGGGGAGACCGGGGCTAGTTGACTAATTTTTTACATTTCTAATTTTTATAAATAGACCATTAGTATTTTGTTGACTTACTGCATACCAAAAGTTTCCAAATTTCATTAGGTATACAGGCATAATTTTGAAAATCGTTTTAATTGAGTCTGGGTTGTAGTTTTTATTGTATTTGGAGTAGTGAGACGAATAAGT
The DNA here is from genome assembly GCA_963932275.1 of Andrena praecox. NCBI lineage: Eukaryota > Metazoa > Arthropoda > Insecta > Hymenoptera > Andrenidae > Andrena > Andrena praecox. Next base: position 69,191,033 of record OZ010728.1, on the reverse strand, counting down.
CAACAGACCCCGGCTACGGGGTTAGTTGACAAATATGATGGGGTCAGTTGACTTGACATTTACTTTTCAGTTTTAACCCTTTGCATGCGAAAGGTGTGTATATATACGCTGTCACAGTACATCAATATAATGTGAAAAACTTATATAAACGCTGCCAATTCCACCAATATAGTATACGAAACGCGTACATATGTATACTACGACCAATAAATTTTATATTTTTTTTCACTCCTCCACAGTGTTATTTTTTTTTTTATTATTTATCATGGTCTAAGATACTGTAATTATTTTGTACTGGTTTGTTATGGTCTATTTGGAAGGCCTGAGAGTTTGGAGGGAGGATAGGGTGTAAAACTGGTAGGGGTGAGTTTGGAAGGATTTGTGGTGGGGGAAGTGGACTTTAGCAGCTAAACTCTTTGCCTCGACTGCATCTTGAGCATAAAAAATGCAATTATTAGTAGTATTCCTATGCTTAGTCAAGTAACCCCGTCCAACATTGTTAACATGTTAAGGGTCGTACGTACAAAATCTCCACGCACCGGATAAAATAAAATACCGTAAATTATAGTCAAGGTATCACGTTTCCACAAAATATTCATGAAATAACATGAAGCAGTACTTAGTGGACAAAAATTCATAAATAGCCGAAACGAAAATATTTACTTCCAGCCGACCTTTTTAGATTTTTCATTCTCACTGACAGAACACGCAAGTTTTTGTCACGGCGACACATTAAATGGCAAGCTGATCATTCATATGCTCCAATATTGCGAATCGCAGCATAATTTATTCCATAATACAAGAATTAGAGGGAATTAGTCAACTAATCTCGTTAGTCAACTAGCCCCGGTCTCCCCTACTCTGCTTCGAGGACGTAAACGTACGAAATTACGAAGTTAATGAAAATTCATTAGGAGCAGGCATCTGAGGCACGATAATAATTAATCAACGATCGAGACAGGGGAATTCAAAGCGTATCAATATCGTTATCAGTCGAGGCTGGGCGGTACGAATTCTCATTTTTAATTTAATTTCATTGATTGATATTTTTTTTTAAACGAGCGAGCTACGAAATTCGGAATTAAAAGAATTTGCTTCCCGATTGGAATACTTGTATCTACATGTAAGTGGAATTTGCTTTCATTTGTTTACGATTGTTAGGATACTGCGAAGTAATTCTTGAGGCAAATTCTTAGAGAAATTAGGTTTAGTGAGATGAGAATTAATTAGAAACGCTAATGACTATTGCCTTAGCCTTTCATTCAATTCATAGTATATTTTATACATTTTGTTTCTATCTCCATTCTCACTCTATGTTCTTGAAAAGATTTCCCACCAAACGTTGCAATATTTAAAAATACTGCGTTCGGCTCTTGGTTCGGACGTCGTGGAAATAGAAGCAATCATTTTAATCCGTCCTCAGCGGAGGATAGCAAAGGCGCCCGCAAAGTCAGACCGATGCGATATTCCAAGAAAACATCTGAAGTGCTCTTCGCTAAATATTTTTTCCTTATTTAATGTGCCATCATTCAAAGTATTTATACATGTTTCCCACGAATTTGCGTGTAAAGAATTTTACTTTCCTGTTGCTCCTTCTGCGTCGGAATTTATTCATTAAATACTTCTACAGCGTAATAAAAGATTAAGGGTTCATTGTAGTAAGGTCTGAAGCAAAAATTTCCAACTAGTCACGCCGCTCAATCATCCAATATCTGCCCCGCGCCATCCAAAAACCAGGTTCAAGATACTTACTCAAAGTGTACTTAATAATAGCCAAAAAATAAAGTGCTTAAAAACCCAGTAGCGATCAGCAATCATTATAACGCATGTAGCGACACGAGCATCAGCGTCAGGCACATCAAAAAGGGAAAGTACCAGTAAAAAGCCACTTTCCGCGAACCCATCAAATCGCGAAGGCGACATTATCCCCCAAAGGGACTGTGTGCATAGTCGCAATTATAGAAACCGAGCGTGGCTGACAGAAAGCACGTAGCCGTGTCGGTGTGCCGCGAATCCGCCTGCCTTTTGCCCGCTCGAATGGTGTGCGCGCGCGCGCGCGCGCGCTCGCGACGCCGCTGGAAAGGGTGACCATTGGAAGGGTTCAGTGTCTCGCAATGACCCCTGTTCGCTCGGTAGTGCAAGGCAAGGGGGAATGACCTAGTCTCCTTGCAGTTGTGTCGGTGCTGGTACGCGCCTGTCGCCACGCAACCCGCTTCACCTTCTCCTCACGTCGACGCTGCGGTTCGCCCTCTCCAGAGGGAGGCACGATTACGCTTTTTTCCCGGAACTACCACCCCCCTTCGACTTCCTGCCGTGCCTTGCCGTGGGTTTCGATGGCAATTGGAGGCGCGTTTCCTGGTTGCACCGGGGTGAAAGAGGGTGGTTTAGTCTGACGGAGGAGAGTATGATGGACGGGGCCTCGCGGAGGGGCTGATTAGGAAGTAACAATATCGAATATGGTGTACTAATATATTCCAAAGGCCTCAAGGACCATTAGGTCCCCTCGCTAGGAGCACGTCTAATCAATTCTAATCGCAGCACAAACGTTTACCTATCGGGAGGGGGTTGAAAATCGCGTGGACGACCGAGCCAATTGTCCCCCGTCACCTACGCGCGTCCAGCAGACCTGCGAGCAAACAATGCACCCGTTTCAACCCTGCGCGCGGGCAGCGCACGCCCACCGCGAAATTAGCACTCCTCCCCTGACAGGTGCAATACCCCCACGGTATCGCGCGTCCGGGTTTCTGTGTGTGTGTGTGTGTGTATCTGTAACCGCTGAATAATTCAGCGGAATTAGCCGACGGGAGTCAAGGTGGGAGCACGTCCAAGGTGGATCAATGATCCCTATCGATCATTGACCTCCCCCGAAGTTTAAGGTCCCGACGAGCTCTGGATTGCACGGGGAGGTTCATCAGCGCCGGCGTTCTCCGCCGGGTGGGGATGAGAGTGGCCCTCTTGGCGGGCAAATCGGAAGAAACGGTGGTGGAAGGATTTTATGATAGCCCACTCTCACCCCCTCCACACCCCCATCCGCGGCTCCGGCTGGTTTATACCTTCCTGAGAGCCCGATACGCTGCGCCTAGACACCCTCTAACCCCTTCAACCGCGGCCCCTCGCACAAAGTCTTGCTGCCCCTCCGCGTGGGAGGGAAACGGCGGGGCAAGGGGCCGGGGGTGGGTGAGTGTCGACGATGCCATTGCACTGCACTGGGTGAGGGTCATTACTCCGAACAAGGCGAGCCGGTGACCTCGGCGCCAACGCCCGGAATCGATCCAACCCCTCCTCTCCCTCCAACCCCTGCACGTCTGACACGGGGGTGCAATGCACCGTACAATTCTCCTTTTATTATTCTTCAGCGTTGCGTGCGCGCTGCGACGTACCGACGACTTTCTGCTTTCTTTTTCCTTTTCTTTTTTTTGGTGAGGGATGGGGGGGGGGTGGTTGTGCTAACTTTGAGCTTTCTACGTGGGTGGGCTCAATTATTCGGCAAATTTGTTCTGAGAGTGGAGTTGTCTGTGCGTAGGAGTGCTATTCACACCCTATCGGCGAGCGTTCTTGGGTATTTCGTTCTTTAGTCAGCTGATTTTCCAAACAGCGGAGGCTTGTTCGGGGGAAATGGGCTGGATCGGGAAGAAAAATTGAACGAAATTCGTTCAAGGACGGGGCGCGGGCGTTAATGGGCATTGGGGGTGATGGTACCGGGTGGTGCAAATGCGATCCAGGTCGTTCGGCGTAATAGAGAATGAGGGTCGATCTGTTGCGATTAAGGGATGACGACGCGGCTCCGATGGAACGGTTGAAGAACTCTCGTTCCTTGGGTAGGGGATGCTTATCGGTCTTATGGGGAATTCGTTTCGGAATTTGATTCTGGCTGCATGTTCCGCGATGCAGATTTTACGATACTTTAGATTAATTAAGCTTTTCAATTATTGCGATACAACTGTTATATCGTTACGCCTGATATATCGCTTATATTATTCATGAAGGGGTGCGCGATAGGACCACGTTTTATAACGCATACACGATATCGATATTCCGCCGTCGATTTTAATGACACTGCTGTAGTAATATTTTTCTTCACTCGTGCCTCTGTAGCCTGTACAGACTGAAGGATTGTGTAACTAGATCTGCTTTCGAGGGATATCAGCCACAGGTGCTGCAGACTGCGACTTCAATTTTAGTCACCAGGTACTCCAACATTAGCTTCGCAATCTAGAAGTGCAACAGTTTATAAAGTATTACATACTGCCTCCTCGCTGCACTGTCACTATGTTCACTTAGCTACGTGATATTTCAAACTGTCAGAGCTTTTCCAAAAAATAATCATTGCAACAAGAAGACAACGTTAAAATAATTTCACCAATCTTTTTCCCATACGAATATAATTACCAATACTACGAATCGTCTGATCTTCGACTTAAATAAATTCTGGTGCACTATGGGCTCCTGGAAAGTCTGAAGCTAATTTCTCCAGCTTCGAAGGAAGAAATAAATCACAGGAGATCAATGAAGCTAGCGCGCATTGATAAATTGCTGTTACCTATAGAAGTTTTCACCTGTTAACAGTTGCCTGTAATTGGCTCGAGCGAGAAAGATTAATCAGCGCGGGGTGATAATTTAACCGCGGCTCATTAAGTAGCGAGGAGCGCGAACATCGTGGGTGCTTGATGCTTTCCACAAGATAAACGTCTCTGGCTAAGGATGCATGAATAGTGCACGAGATCGTGAATGAGGAACGAGTGCCTCTCTGATTCTCAGCGAGCCATTCAGTTTTATCCTAATAGCGTTTATATACCAGCACATTGTTTCCCACATTATCATTTTTTCATTCATTCAATTCCCTTATAATCCGCGCGACAATATTCTTTCTGCAGCTTATTCTAGTTACTTATTGCCCGTTCTACTTTACAGCTAGATCACGCCAGATTTTTGGGCTGATTGGTCCCCTAGATCAATTTCTCCTCGGTCGGTACATCAGGCCTAAATCCTTTTCAAAAATTTGCCGGCCGATTTTTCGTGGCCTTTGGGCCTGACTCCATCGCCGCGTCACAGATGGCTCTTTCTGTGCCGGGCCCACACTGGGCCCACGAACTTTCACGGCCAATAGCTTCCGCTAGGTGTCGACAGAAGTTTTGGAAAAGATAGGCCGTCGTAGGTACCTTCTTGAATTTGATACAGAAGAATAAATGAAGTGATCGAAATAATTAGGTATTGTTATTTTTCTAATCAGTTCGGAGAAATAGATCGGATATCAGCTGTAGAATCTCCTCGCATCCACGAAACGAATGAAATATCGGGAGTAATGAAAATGTTATAGAATTTTTATTGAATATCTCATTGTTATGATAGGAATAATTTCAATATCGATTTCTTCATATAAGACCCACTAAAAAATCAAACTAAACAACACTACCTACTTACAAATTTTCTCTACTTTGTACTTCATGGAATCGATCAGTTTGATTTATCGAAAGGCTCATGTATTAATAAGAAAGTGTGACGGACAAGAGTCGGGTTTCACGATCTCCAGCGTTGATATTAGACACTAATTGGATTTTAAACGCGGGTAAACATTCCTTTTAAATGCAAATGCAATTTATGTTTCGATGAAACTTCAGTGCCGTTGCACGTGAACGATTCGCTGGAGAATCTTAAGGCTCCCGTGGTGTTGATAAATTTCCTCCAATTTCCGGTTCTCGTTGCTGGAGAAGGAGAACGGCCACGTGTCGAGTTGTTACATCCGTTACGTAAAATCATCTCTTGTATAAAAGCGTTTCGTGTTACGAGGCGCGTCTCACGTTTTGCGTTTCTTCTTACCGATCTCGACAGATGTATCCACAAATCCGATAAGTGTGCTCCTCTTTCCTTTGCTTGAACGGTTGGTGGTCGGCTCGTGCAGTTTCCTTCGCCTTATTTGAAATAGTCAGACCTTCCCCTCTGACGAGAAATTTTCTATACCGTTAAGGAACTAGTTCTTGATCAGGCACTAATTTTTTATCAGTTCATGAAATAAATCGTTCTTTTGAGTTTATGTCAATAAATAATTGTTTGAAATAATTACTAACATAAAAATTGATAATTAAAAAATATATGTGTTGTCTATGAAAGCAGTTAGTTTTGTTAGTTTTAGATGATTAAAAACTAGTTCCTAGTCACCTTATTATTCCATACCTTATAAGTATTTAAATTATATATTTATTTTCAACTTTTTAAAAATTTTCCTTGAAGTTTAAACATTAATCCAACTTTTAGTATAAAAAAAGTCTATGATTTAATGTTTTATTAGGTTAAAAATAAATATTAAAGCGGGAAACCTTCTAAACTGATCAGAAACTAGTTCCTTAACGGTACTAATCGGTATAATAATCAGCTGCTAATTTTAAAGAATTGACAAACTATCCTTATTAAGAACTAAATGTCGAAATTGAGGTAGTAATGTAGATTGACACAGTCCATCAGGCGAGTGATCAAATAAAGCACATCTTCGATTTACTCATTTCTTCTTGTGCGTAGCCAGTTGTCCCCGCCGTGTTGCCTTCCCCGAAATCCAACTGAAACTGTAGCCCGTTAATACATATTCAGATGAATTTCGGAGGTTTCCAAGGGACAGGGGATGATTTTTAAAACGAAAACCGTGGGAACTGTCGCGGAAGGGTTGTTTGCATTAAGCCTCGCAGATGGATTCTGGGAAACGGGCGTGCAGGCACGCGTGTCTGGCTTTTCCTTTTCCACGATCCGCCGAAAATCCATACAAAGGGAGCATCACCTGTGTCCGGTTTTATGCGAAGCTGAACATATGCTCTTGACGACCAATACGGGTTGAGCAACACGTTAATATAACAGAATTGTAAAGGGTACGCGTCTCGTGTGCCTAACCTCGATTATTTCACCACTGAACAACTCAAATATCTGTCGAACTGCTGTCGACAATCTCGAGAAACTAAGGTTGCACGAATCTGTGCCTTTATTGAACATTACGAGCATCTGTTTCATATAAATTTCGCTGCTCGCTCTTTTCTGCAAATAGGGTAAATCCGGGAGACGCGGTCGGGCCGGAGAGTTGGTCGTGTCGCTATATTTCAGAGTCTATACGTAAAAATGCATTAAAGTGCAGACCAACTACTTCTCTAGAAGCCAAACGGTTGAATGAATAGCGTTATTTCGCTTCCTTCTGTGTTTTTCTGGATTTATAGGCTATAAAAGGTAAATTGATGTTACATTTAACGTCTTTTGTCAAACAGCGGTTGTACGGAATCGTATTTAAAATATACTTCTAAGTTTATTTTCCTTTAATGTTTGGAATAATAAGATAGTAGAGATATTGAGGGACAATGCAGCCAAAGTATTTGGCCATATTAACTCTTCCTCTCAAAGTTAAGGAGAAGACCATGTCTCGCAGCAGAAAGGTGAGATGGTCGAGTTATGATTATTTTATTATTTTTGTTTATTTTTTTATTTTTTATTATTATTTTATTATTATTTTTATTTACTCAGTTTATTTATTCACTTTTGTATTCATTTGCCTCGCTAATCGCCAGTAGGTAATTCACTTTTTCTTTGATGTGTTCTTTACTTGTTTAGCGTAAACAAATTAAATATCAATGAATCCGTAGTTGTATTCACGCATAAATAATTTTGCTTTATCCTTTGTTAATTTTCCATGAATAATTATGTGAGTGGTATCTGCCAACGACGAAAACCATTTCTCCCGGCACCTCGGGAGAGGTGGTCAGATGTCATGACTTTAGTTTTCAACCCGATTTACAGTAAATATTGTTTTAAAGCAAATATCGACCAGTTTTTCTGAATCGGCATAAAGTTTTGAACATATTAGGTTTGTTCTGATAAAATAAGTAATATCTATATTAGTTTTAATAGCCATTTTATATTAGGTCGACCGCGCCTCCCGGATTTACCCTGCACCGCAGAGACAAAGAGTTGCTACTGTCATTCAGCATTTCTAATCAATACTATCCTTCAAAATTACCAAACTTACCATAGAACACGAAAGAGAATTCTACGAAAGCTGGGGAAAGAAATCTCCCATCGAGTATCTGCTTTCATGCGAAGCTCCAAAATTCAATTTCCCAGCGAGTACTTGCCTATCTCCACGAAAACCACGAAAATAAGGTTTCGCGGCAAGTAGGTACCCACCCACCCGAAAGATTCTGGAAAAAGACAACCCTCGGTGAATATTTGTGTGATACAGCAGACACACGCGTAAGTTGTCATCGTGGACGTTGCGTGGCGCGTTGCACCCGTTGCACGCGTCGCACCCCCACAGAGTCTCTTTCCTCCCTTGGACCTTTTCCTCCACCCCCCTGCACGTAATAAGGGGTTTCAGGGATTGCATAATGGCGGCGGAGGGCGCGTGTCTGGATGCACGCCGACGCGGCACAGCTGCCCGTCGTTGTTGCATCTCGTCACGCGCTTCTCATTGTGACGCGGCCGGAAAAGAAGCGGAAAGGGGATACCGCTGGAAAGGGAAAACGAGCCACGCAAGAAGAGCACGCGGAAGATGGAATTTTTATTCACATACGCCCCTCTGCAGCCCCTTTTATTGACACGCGTCCCTCGTGGCTCGTCGCACCTGCCGTCTTGCGCGCCACGTGGCCTTCTGCTCTTCTTTCTCAAGATTCCCGGTGATCGGTGCTTGTAAAATTGACCGTTAAACGAAGAGGTAAACGTCCTATTCACCTTGCATCGCCTCCAATCTCCCAAGTGACCGTGAATCAGAGGGAGCTTTTTGATCGGTAAAATACGAGGGAATGTTTATTAAATCTGGGGGACTAGGTAGAGGATCCTCTGGTTCGTGGTGATTTGGAAGCTCAAAGGAAACTTGAAGTAGTTTCCATCAGCCCCGGTTTCGTTATCTCGCACGATTCTATAAAGAAGTGCTTTTGTACAGAGTGGAAAGTTCTGGTAACTCTTAAGTTAGTAGGAATATTTACACGGATGATCCCCTCGAGAGATCCATAGTTTAGCTCCACTGTTCCGCGGTGGAGATGAGCGTCGAAAAGTATCAAGGAGGTGTCTTCATCTTCCGTGTTGGCGCATCGCGCAACGTCTGCACGGTCCCACCCTTTGAGGACCTTGAATTACATAAAAGGGGTTTCCCGAAAGGTTCGCCATCGCGTTTGAAGTTGGACAAAGGGCGATCGGTAATCCGCATCTGTCCACTCGTCTTGCGCAAAGTGGGAGAGGCTTTCAATGGACACTATGAATTATCAGCCCCGTCTATCGGGGCCCATCGGTTTCCGGGATTCACGAAATCCCCGCTGCCTGGCAAATAGTGGGTGGCCACGGTGAAACGAAAGGATTTCGATGACGACTCGCGTCATCTACCTGATTCGACTATACCCTCAGACTCTTTCCGCGCCAATCGGACGCAAATATTTCTATGGGGATAAAACTGGGCACACATCCCTTTCGTCGATCTTGCATGCAGCTGTCGACCACCCGAACATATTCGGTCATTTTCGAGGATTTTACGTAAACACCAGGTGTAAGGGGTTGAAAAGGCACGGGGCCCTCGACCAGTGGTTTCGGAAAGGGTTGACCTGTTGCGATCGCAGCTGCCCCATAACTTTCTACGCTCTCGTGAACGGAAGTTTGCATCATCGGTCCGCAAACATCCCTATTGACAATTCAATACCCGTCTGCAGAGCTCCGCGCCACCCTTTCTCTACCCATCTACATCAATTCCATCTGAAAATCCCAATTCCTGGGAATTGGGACCTCGTAACCCAACTAACCCCGCCGTCACCACGAGCTACATAGGATATCAAAATTACAGCCCTTTCTCCAGAAGCTTTCATCCGATTCGACGTATCTCTTCCAACGCGCACCCCGCAGCTCAAACTCCCTCCGACCTTGCCCCAAGTGTAAAAATTCCTCCCGCTGTGCACGAGGATCACACCCTCCTACTATAATCTTCGACCGAAAGATTAGCTACGATCCCAAGTACTTAATTAACATACACCCTATCGGCTCTATCGATCGGGATGACGCAAGGATCGCTCCGTATTCGGGTTAGACGGGATCAGGAACGCGAGCGTTGGAGAGTGGGTGATGCTGCGAGAGGGGGTTAACCGGCCGATCTGTCGAGAGAGAGGAGCATTGGCCCGAGACGGGCCAGGACGGTGCATCGGCCTGCATATCGGTCGCCGGCAACTGTGTTAGTGAGGTTACGCGTCGTCTGTGTCCCCGGCAATACTGCTGCACAATGCAATCTGCACCTTCCCTCCTCGCCCTCCTCGTTTCCCTGTTGCAGCGGCTCGTCACGGGGTCCACAGCCTCGCGTTCCATCCGCGACGTTCGTCGCAGCTTCTGCAAGGGCTGCGAGCTCTCGAAACGGAGCGGGTGAGGCCGAGAGGGGATCCGCGATGGATAAGGCGGTCGAGGAGGCGAGAGGGATTCTCAAGGTCCACGGCGTGCATTGATCCTGCTCGGTCACGGACCCTCTCTCCTCTCTCTCTCTCTCTCTCTCTCTCTCTCTCTCTCTCTCTTCTCCTCCTATCGTCGATTTCTTCGTGTTCGCGCGGCACCCTCTCTTTCTCCTCTCCTCGCTCCCCTTTTGCTCTCTTTTCATGCGGCTCTCGCCTTCCCCGCTCCTTTTTCGCCTCTTTTCGTCCTTTCTTCGGTGCTCCACGCGGCCCATCGCCCACCTCCCTCTGGCCTTCTTTCCTTTCCTGCCCACTCATCCCCTTTCTTCTACGCTTTTTACCACCGATCACTGCCCCCCCCCCCCCACCCTGAAGTCGATCTTCTTTCCTCGACTTCTCGATCGTCTCTGGTGTCCCTCTTACTTCGGAAATTGATCGGTGCTTCTATCGGTAGATTCTTGCATCCCCTCGTGAACTTCGGAAAGGTGGTTTCGCCAGAACCGCGTGTTTGGGGTGCTCGTTACCTGGAGGAGGAGATAGGGTTGTTTAAACTGTGTTTTCGAGTTCTCCATTGGAAGCGCGACTGCGGGGGGAAAGTGATGGTGTCCGAGGCGCACGGTGATTCATTTTCATCGGTGGCGCGATCCAGCCCGCCTCCCCGAGAACGGCGAGTCATCCACCAGCTACCGTCTGCGCGTTATCTCGGTCATACGTCGCTCGGTCGCGAGGTGTGCAAAAAGAATCGCGCGAGACAAGAGCGCGATTACGCTTGAAAGAGTCCTGTTGCGATAACCGTGGGTAAACGAACTCTCCTTATCCTATTGCCTCACTCTCGTACGAGCCTGTCCCTGTGCTGGCGCGTTCGGGCGAGCGCGCGTTCGTTGCATCTCTCTCGGCGCACAGTGTGCGATGCGTGCACGAGGCAGCTCTGCGTTTCACTTTCTCCTCCAAGTTACCAGTAGACTTTTACCCTCCGGTGCCCCTTTTACCATTAAGACATTGAGGTTTCTTTATTGTCGATGGGCGTGTGCAATGCGTTTCTCTATTTCGCGACGCTTAAATATGATTTTGGGATCTGGAGCAGTTTTTCTTATTTCCACCCTCATTCTTCTATTTCTATAGTGTCGATTGGAAGCTAAAGTAAGTCCCCTTGTTCCTCCATTTTGCTTCGCAATTTCTAGATCGGAAGCAGTAGATTTTCCCTCGTTTATTCGTCGTTTTCTTCTCCCTGATGCTTCTGGCTTCTACGCTTCTTTCTTTTTCACATGTTACGTTGCGTGGAAGGAGTCCCCTGCTTGCAAGGGAGACGTAGATTAAATATTCAGCGTGATTAATGACACGTTAGGCGACATTAGCGCAATTAACGAAGGGACAGGTTCGAGGGAACTCGTTTTTACCCGCAGTATGTTAACAGAGGACATAAATATCGCGGTAAATCGATCTCGGCCGGCGAGACGCGATGCTTGAAATTCTATTCCAACTACACTTTCTCTAAGCTTTCCTTCTTGTTTCGGGCGGCGTTGACGCCGTGCTCGCTCTCGTTCGGCGTTTACGCTCGCTTGGAAGAGTTTTAATCCCTTAAGCAGTTGCACGGCTATGTGTCGACTACTCTGAGGCGGATAATGCAAAGTCTATTTAAGGAAAAGAAACTGCAATTGCACCTTGCAAGTTTATCGAAGCATCTGCGAGGGAGACACGTATGGTCAGGAATCTGTGAATATTTTCTCGAAACTGTGCAACACTTTGTTCTACCAAGTTTCCCTTTCTTTAATTGGAAAAGAGTTCGTTTCTCCCCCAGTTTCTGAAATGACATGTTGTTTCAATCAGCGATTGTCACTTAAAAAGCTGACCCTCTGAAGAGAAGTCGAATTGAAATTAAAATCCTTTCGCTTCGTCGGCAAATACCAATTCGGCTTTGCACCGAAGCGGAAATGTGCGAAAGTGAATCTAAAGATGTCAGTTTCCCTGCTCCAGCACTCTATTTGACTTTATTGAATCGTGGAAGTCATAAGGCCAGCAGAGTCGTCGTGGGGGATGAGTGCTTGGGGTGAATAAAGAAGTGCCCGAAAGAAAGAATGAATGCTAACCACGGGGCAGAGTAAACTTCGACGGGACAAGGCAAACAACGGGGACGGAAAGTCAATTCCCGTCACCTCAGACTGCCTTCACCAATCTCTGCATCTCCTTTATCCGGCCCCGCAAAAATTTATTCAATCGAACCAGCAGCGCGAAGAATAAAGATACATATTTACGCATTCCCCGTTTCGTGGCACCAACGATTCCATAAGAATACTCAATGAAGAACCATTGAGAAAAAGAATATACGATCGTTACAACGCTATTCCTTGAATTAAGGACCAAGAAAGTCGACAGTAGTTCCTCGGATTAGACTGAAGCAACGGCGAAATTTGTTCCTGCAAGCAAAGATTTCGACTGCTCCGCAGGGTGTTTCAAGGTTCCCGCATCCCAGGGGATGGTTACCAAGGGAACAGTCCTGTTTACCAGTCCCGACCTTGGCCACTCTCGCAGAACCACCCTCCAGGAGGCAGCGAGGGTTGGCTACCCGTCTTATCCCGTTCCTGCCAGTCCTCGTCCAGAACCCTATCCGTTTTACCAGCCCGAGGAGCTGGTAGTACGGTGCAATTATGGTCCGCGGGACAACGGGGCTGGGAAGAACTAGCTGGTAATGGATACCTGCAATCGAACGGTGACAAATTCGCGCGACGTTGCGCGCGGCAAGGTTGCGCCGTTTCCCTTTATGCAATCGCTGACAGTAAGGGGGCAGCGCGGGCTCTAATTTACAGCTGGGCAAGGGTTGGAAGCTGCTGGGGCATTGGTCATATTTAACTACCGTTGCGCGCGCATTTGTCCGAGTCGCGGGGGACACGGTATCGGGGCCCCGGCTGTCGAGCGCAATAAATCAGCCATTGGGCCGCGAAAGGCGTAAGGTGTAACGAGCAGGAAGTGAATTTACTGCTGGAGAAGGGGTTCCACGAACCAGTTGTCGTGGATATTTAAACCGATTCGTCGTGCAGGGCGAGCCTCGCTGGGAAAACTTTGGGGGTGGTGCTTTCCTGGGTGGCTGTAACGGTGCACCTGTAAAGTGCGGTTGCACTTTTCTCTTACGAAGAAATCGTAGGATCTCTTGCGGAATATATCTACAATATTGACAGCGTAAGATGTTGAAGTCGTTAAGCTATTCGCCTTCCCTTATCACCGTTCTGTATGGTTAAGCTTACAAAGTATACACCTTCATCGAATCCCGTGACTCACCCTCCGCACAAGGGAAAGGGGCTACTTGTAAATTATCAAGAACCAGGGGGAAGGTTGGATGCGAGGAGCGTCGACAAAGGGGACAGTAGGGGTGCAGAATAATACCAGAATCTGGAGCAACCTGGCCCCTCGTAACGCGAGGATCGAACCCTTTTCCTGGTCCCTGAAACGCAGCCCCCCGACCCTCGGAACGAATTCACCCCGTGGGCAGATCGGCGCCAGCGTGAAAAGGGTTTCCGAATTTACGAAATCCAGGTATGGGGCCCATACCTGCGGGGCCCCACCAGCTGGATTCGCCGCACGTCTCCCGAGATGAAATAACATATCGCCATTGTGGGGGATATCCACGAGATTCCTTCGTTTCCCTTTTTTTTTTTCGGGGGAAAAACTTGAAAGGGGTGAAACCTCCGAAGGGACAATGGGTGGATCGCGCCGCGGGCTTCTGTGACGATAAACGTCGATCCACGATCATGGGAAAGGCTGTGTGACCTCGTTTCGTGGAAATCCCTTGATTATGATCGTCCACGGGGGTAACTGCGGGGGTGGGAATTGGGGCGAGATTTTGGGGGATGCTGCCTTAGATCGATGGGAACCGTGGATTCGCGCAGGTGATTCATATTTTGGGGGTTTTGGAACGATTTAGTGAACGGTGATTTTCATTTGGGTGATCATGGGTGATTCCAGAAAAAGGGTTTGCTGAGTTGAATGGTACTTAGTAAGAAAATGAACGAAATCTCCATTCTGTTTCACTTTGTTGTTGAATAATTCTTGGGGAATTCTGCGCTATCATCTTGTACGTATGTATTTGTAAGTTACAAGGGACAGACGAAATCGTAATCAGTGTTGTAATTTATAACACTGCTGTGTGGTTGTACGATAAGACAATATTGTTGAAAAGCAATTCCGAGAGCAGAAATACGAAAGATAATAAGAAAGTTTGACGTAGCTGGTGATAATCTTTCTTGCTGAGTTGCGATAACATTTGACGCCTGAAGTCGAGTAGATACATGCTATATCGTTCGTCATACTGGAAACAGAAAACTGCATATCATTCCAACAAGGTTGACTTGCAATTCAATATGTATTCAATTTTAATTTAAATCTGACCTCACACACATATATGTATATATTTCCCACCGATTACTATTAATTTCATTGCCAACATTATTCTGCACACAATGCAATGAGATCGCAATTATTTGTATCAGCATCCTCCGCATAAATATCACGGCACAAGTGGATATTAATTAACAACAATAAAAACTCCTAATCCACCCAGATTACATGTGCAGCACCACAAAGCTGCACCTCATTATTGCCCTGTACTCCTGAGCTCCTCGTACTTCGCTGATGAAATTCATTATCATCGTTATTAATATTAATCATAATTCATAATGCCAATTCGATCTCGTGCCCTCCTAAAAGGAACGTAACTGATCATGAAAAAAGTTGCCACAAAATGTCCAGTTACCATGGCCGCCGAAAGCAAGCGTTTCCCGCCAGCCAGTTCCGGTCGTTACGAGCGTTGCATAAGATTCACGGTCGAGGAGCACGAAGATCTGGGCCAGCAAGGACGAATTCTTTCACGGTGTCCCCGTAAATTTCCTTTCGGGGCATTCTTTTGGTGGCGGGGTCGGTACCTTCCTCTCCCTCTAGTGTCCACCCAGAGCTGCCCCGTAAACCAATAATGCTATTTATGCTTCGAATGATGCGAGCCCCTTAGGCACCTGATTTACGCCTTCGCATTATTTATTGCCGCGGCGACAGTTGCGCGAAAATATAGCCCCTTTTCGTTATTTATGCCGGCGCAACGTCACGGTCCAGCCTCTTGCCCGGGCAGCAAGACCTGGCGGGACTCGTCCCCTCTAGAAATCGGGGGCTAAGCCGATCGTTTCGAGGCTGGGCGAAACGGAACGAAACGGAGCGAAACCTTCCGCGACCCTTGACGCGACGATGCCTGCAAATGGCTTTCTTAGGAGCCATCTTAGCCCATCGATTATCGTAGAAGATCAGGAATTCGTATGCAAATGGGTAGATTCTGATAAGACGTATGGTGTTCCGGAGGAGTGAAAAGACCCGTGTCCCTAATTTCGTGGAAGCCGTTCAGGGCCCTTCGAAGGATATTTAATGCACGAGACACGGCCAGGATTTACATTATAAGAGGGACAGTCGGTTTTTCTGTCGAATGCCCGCTGGAAGATGGCCTAATTAAATTTGCATGGTAATGGAGCACGCGCGGTCCCCTCCACCGTTCTCGGGGACGCCGATCTTCAGGCTGCGCGGCGAGGCTGGGAGGGGCGGAATTTATGAAGTTAAAAGGAAAAGTGTTCGTGAAAGTAAATTCCAGAGGTGGCTTCGACTTTCGATGCATAATATCAGCGCTCTCGTTAGTTTCTTTCGCGAGCAATGTCGAGGATCGCGGTGCATCGACTGCGTTAATTAGGTAGGCGCTCCGTCTCGCAGCTGGTGCGCTCTTAAACATCGAGGGAAAAAGGAAAACGAGAGTGTCTGGCAGGAGAGGAATGCCTCCGTTCCGATCGTTGGGCGATCGTCTGGCCCACATATGCAGCTGTTTACATGGTGACTGCAGATGTGGGACCTTGATTCGCACGGCGACGTCGCCGAACGGAGGATGCCGAAGAATGCAATTCGGTATTCTGCGGCTTGCGCAACGCCTGCGGATTCTTCTCGCTGGGGGGTGTCTGCGCGACGAATGTTTATCAGTAAGTAGTAAGAAGAGAGCTTCGTTGTAGACGGAATTACTTCGCGACATAACATTTGTCGGTCTGGCAAGCAGAAATCCTTAGGTAATCTGTTTCCTTAGAATCGAATCTCGATCGATCACGGTTACGCGAGCAGGCGTATTATGTACGAGGGCACCTCTTAATGCTTAGAATGCTTAAAAAGATCGGCGGCTCGTTCGGTCATTGAATGATCGTCTGGCCCACATAGCCAGTTGTTTACGGCACGATTCCCCGCGCTGCATCGCCGAGTCGTACGAGTGCACCCGTGGTGCAAAGACCTCCGTGCACAGGACGATGCACCCTCGGCCTTGTCCCAGCTTCCCAGCGCTAACCCTCCTCGCGGCTAGTCGCCATTCAACGCTAAGTCTTGAGAGTATTCCAGCGACTCGCTGCTACAGCTTTGCATCTTCATAAATATTTCTTAACGTTGACACATATTTTCGGTATCTTAGAAAATCCTCCAGTTTCCTGAAAGCTTCGGGCTTAAAGAGCATCTCCGCGTTTCTGAGTGCCTCGCACGCTTTACCTGCTCCGATGTTATACCTGTGTAAAATTGACATTTCTAATAGGAATTTTGATAGGAAAATCTGTGCCGTTCTTTGAATTTTCGCACATTCATTTTCCCAGAAAATTACATTCCGGAGTGCTGGTATCTTCGATTCATCAGACTTGTTGGGGTTTTCCTACAGAAATAATCCCGTCGTCGAATCTACCCAGATCCCAGAATTTGAGGGAACCTTTTCCCAAGCGATGTACATATATACGTACGTACGCGGAGATTGCCTCGTGGCAGTGGCATCTGCTTAGGGAATGTTTGGACGACAGGATGTGAGCAGAGCTTAAGGCGCTAAGAGCGCAGCGGGGACGGCGGCCGTGGCAGAAGTGCAACGCTCGGGCAAGGTTCAGTGTACACTCGGCGTGCGATGCCACTGACCCATTAATACATATAAAGCTCGGCTGCACGGCTCAATTTGCATCGCCTGGTAGCCAGCATTTGAATTGCTAAGCCTCCTTATGCAAGTATAATACGTGGCGGTTTCGGTAACGCTTGATCGGCGCCAAAGTGCCACCGTCGAGGCTTCTTTTCCTCCGGACGCTCCTATGCGCAACCCCTCTGTTCGTCGAACTCTAACGGTGAAACGGAACGGCTATTCGCCCGTCACTTTTTCCTCTTCCTTTCCCTGCGAGACGCTGGCCTCTCGCGGCCGCGATAAATCTTTGAACTTTCCACGCGGGTCGGGCTGCAAATCCCTTCGAAGCCGCGCTCCGCAGGTGCAGCGGCACTTGGCACGAAAATAGCGAAGGGATATGTGGTAGAATGGACCTTAGGTTCCTGTATAGAATCCTGCCTTGTTTTTACTTTCTCGTTCTTTCTGTGGGCGAAGCATTTGTTCGATCGCCTGTGGGATGTAGCTGTGGCACGGGAATCGGGGACCTGTCGATCTTTCGATGGAGGGAATAGATATGCAGGGGCAGCATTCAATATTTCAATCCCTTCGTCTGGAGCTGCTGTTATTCTCGGATTCTCTTGGGGCTAAGTTAAGTACTTATAAAAAATTAATGGTGGATGCGAATCTGATCCTCCCTAGATGATGCCGGGGACGTGAGTGGAACTCGGCCGAATTATTGATTCGAGTAGAAATAGATCTTCGATTCTGATGGGGCTTATTAGTTGTCACAAAGATACATAAATGGCGAATCGAAGGTTTTCAGTGATTGACGGGGCAAGGCGATTTTTCGTGGACTAGCGTACGATAAATCATGCGGAGGGCCAGCGTTCCTCTCGATATTATCGAATTATCGAAGGATCGCGCTTAAGCTGGCCGATCCGTCGGCATCTGGTCCGGTAACAGTCTATCGAGGCAGGTGCTCGCAAAAAGGGCCTGGCGTCGCGAGCAGGAGAAGAGGAGAGGAAGGAGAGACAGCCCAGTCGTTGAAAGGTCCTCGACCTTCGGCGTTAAGGGCAGAGACCCCATCTAGGGTGCACGAGGCGCCCTTTTGCTTCGCCTTCGTCCTCAGCGCGCGCATTTTCGAGCAGCACCTTTGCGAAACGCCCGACTACCTTTCAGACCTCAGATCGATCCTAGGATCTCCGTTGCGTGACGTAGGTCGCGAATATGGGCGTTATCAATGTTGGAAAGGGTGAACTCTGGCCAGGGACGGAATGATACCCCTCGAAGCCTGATTGTAATAATCTGCTCAGCGCTCCTTTATCCTTCGCCTGGATCCACTTTGTGGGAAGATAACAGCGATCTCCCCGATTAAAATTAGAATAATCCCGACGTGGACGTAGCGTCGAAATACTTGAACACTTACAACAAATTGGCAGGTCCCTACGCGCCTAGCTGCTCAGAAGATTCAGATCTCCAATTTCTAAATATCCTCCATCTTGCAAACCCCTCAACTATCATCCCAAACCTCGAGTCACTTTTTTAGAATCAAACCCACCAGGTATCCGACTTCCTCCGAACCTATCTACCTTTCCTCTCGAACCTCCAAAACTATGCTCCCTCAATAATGTATGACAACCCCTTCAGCCATCGAACCGCCCCCGAAAGTCTGCCAACCGAACTCCATCCCATCGCGGAAGGCGCAATCTTTTTATCAAGGAAAACCGGCTTTTTATCGCAATGGAGCGGCTTAGCGTGTCCTTGTCGATCGACGCGAATCGATCAGGCCTGGAAGGTACCGTAGGGTCTTCGACCTCGGTGGCGAGCGGTGAAGGTCCGCGGATAACCTACTCCTTGGTTACTGCACCCGATGTCGGTGACCGGGACGTCGATCCCTCGAACGGGGCGAAGGACCTCCGTGGAGTCCTCGGAACTGCGAAATAGAGGACTACGGAATTCGCACGGTGTAATGCAAAAAAGGGGGGAACGAGGGGGGGGGGGGGTGGGGTGGGAGACGCGGCAGAGCATCGACGACGGCGACGAGCAGCCGCATCTCTTCAAGCGTCTCTTCTTTTTTTTCCCAACCTCGAACTGGATGCATTGTCGGACGAAACTGGCAGAACGTGTCCTTTGGACGCTGCCATTGAAAATGCAATGCCGCGCGCGCGCGCCTATCTTCCCCGCAGAAAGAAATGGAATATTCAAATGAGAGATTGAAATCGACTGAACGACGGGGGATGAGCGCTTTCTTTGGGCGAATAAAGGAGACTGTTTTGTTATGGTATTTATTTTATTGTCCTGCGAGGAATTGAGGGTACAATTATTATTATTAGTATTCATTTATTAACGGAACGTAACCCTTTGGTGCGTTTTAATAACATGAAGGGATAACGCGCAGAACGACAAATAAACTAAACTAAAATAAAATGAAATAAGGAAATTAGAATGAAAAGTACAAATATTACGGTAATAATGTGAAAATAATAATTGTGCATAGTAATTGCGTGGTTGGTGGGAATTGAGTTGATTTAATGTGGATTCATTAATACTTGGTGTGTTTAAAAATAGTTTATAATAGCTTAGGGATCGTATGTCTATTGTACATCTTGGACACTGTGCTGTTTTTTATTTAGAATTCTTTTGTGCGTAGTGAGGGGGTTGTATTGAGAAGGGGGTCGCACGGCGGTGTAAAGAATTTTCGTGCCCGAGGTGGTTTTAACCCTCGAAGGCAAAAAGTTGGCAGCGAGACACGGGATCGATAGAAGTAATGTCGCATCAGAAGCATGGGTCGTCGTGCCATTCGGTGGAAATGAAGTCGCCACTCTGCGAGTAATTTCCCAACAGGGCCATTCCGGGGAGAATCTGGAGGTTCGAAGGAGCCTGACGATAGATTGAACCCGTATCGAGTGGTCGCCACGCGATTCACCCGTAAATAATAGCCACATTTCTTACAATTATTTCCGATCTTAACGGAGAAAAGATTTCCCGACTCCACAAGCGCGTTTCATTTCCGACACACAATCGACGTTCTATTGCTCTAAAACAGGAAACGAGCGCGTCGGGGTGTTTCTTTTCTCTTAACGTGCAATGTCCCCTATTTGTAATTTAAATCAGTTTTTAATTGAACGTTCGTCTACGTACAGCCCATTCGACGCAGGGAAAGGGAAGGAATAAAGTGTTTTATTACTTGAACGTTTCCTGCCTTTGCCTCGCGGTTGTCCGGTCGGAAAGTTCTGCTAATCATATTTAACTTATTAAATTGCAATCTGCAGGGGATGGAATACCTACTTTACATACACCCCGAGTCTAATATATTTTCCTAAATGTAAGTGTTCATTAGCTGTATGGGACAGAAATCAACCCAGCATCGAACGCTGTAGTAAAATCTTACTTCGTCGTTATTCAACGTGAAAGTTGAGCATTCAGTTTCGAAATATATGATGCACGTCAGTGGGGAGGACCAAGATTGCGCGAATCGAGGGAAATAAAGCGGGTGTACCGTGTTATCCGCGTTTTCACGTGTCACGGAGTGGATAAGATGTGAAATATCATCCAGGGAGGGGTGGCTGGTTTCCGGCCATTTCGAGCGTAGGTGACCTTCAGACGAGAAATTGTGGCAGGCCTAGGAGCGGCGAGTCTCTCCTATTCCAGGGATTTCTTTTGGGAAGCGTTGCAGCCGGGGGATGGTCGTCGATCGGTCGAGACAGAGGGTGGAAAGTTGAAACGCAACCCTCGGTGGGCGTTGCAAGGGTAGTTTAGTGGCGGTCGTCATGGAAACCCCGAAGCCTCGACGCACGCTGCACCCCCATTACGGACCTTGAATGAGAATCGAAGGGCAACCCGTGGATACGAGGGTACGCTGAACTTGCTCGCGTCATCTTTTCCTCTGACTTCGCTGCTGGCTGCGATATTAACCATGATTTTTATCTACCTTCCCGCCCGTCCACGTCCCGCAACCCCTTCTACGTTACAGTGAACGTTACTAATTTACCAACCCTTCCCATTCATCTGCCTATCCACTTATACATCATCCCCTGTCTCGCAAGTACCCATCAAACTGTTCGAAACACTCGCTGGATCCCAGAGTCCTCCTTCCTTCTGCCCGCCCCTCTTTATAAACGATTCACCCCTAAGCTACCTTCAACTCCTGTCTTCGAATGTCTCAAGAATCCTCCGGTCACGTTATCTGGCAGCGATCCTCCGCGATCCCGATTGTTGCTCGACCTTAGCCTTCGCGAGGGCGCGCCCCTCCCAGCGAGGGGTCGCGAGGACAATGCCGGAAACGCGTCGGCGAGACGGACGGTGTCACGGCGAGCGTTTCGAATGTTGCACTTTATCGATTCCGTGGTAGACGGTGCGTTGCTATGGCTACACCTATTACACCCCTCAAGCCACCCTGCAGCTTTTATGGGGGATGGTTTACGATGCAAAACCCCCGGCCCGCGCGCCCATCAGCCCTTCAAGGCTACGCCGACTCCGCGGATCTTGATCTTGAACAAAGCTTTGGCTTCGCCTCTGCAGCTCGATTCGTCAGAGGGACTGTGGCCGCACTCAGCGCGCGCATGAAGCGTAAACAGGAGCGGATGCACCCCTCGCGGGATCCAGATGCGCCCCTCGTCGAAAGCGATTAAAGCGCAATCACCGTAATAAAGTCGGCACGGGTAATTTTCAGGAGGCAACGGGTGCGTGCCATTCTGGGCGAGCGGGGGTTGAAGTGAGTATCGTCTCGATACTTCGCGGGCTTCCACGCCCCCTCCTTTTGCAAATACCCGCGCGTTCCGCGAAAGAGGACGCTGGAGTTGCGCGCCCTGTGGACCGTTCGATGGATTCTGTACCGTTCCTCGAGGATTTCGAGAGAATTCGAGGGGTTGTTGCTGGGGGACTCGAAGGGGTAGGTTGCCTGGGGGTTGCCTACGTTCCACGCACAACTTTATAGTAGTTTCGAATTTGAGAAGCTTTAATGACGCTTCGCTACCACCCCCGGTCTCTCAGAATAATTCCAATTTTCCCACAAAATATACCTCGTCCAGAATTAGGCACCACCCCTCGAACGTTTCGAAACAAAGACCGAGGCGGGCTAGGAATGACAAAACACGGGGTTGGTATATTACAACACCAGCCTCTCAGCGGCGCAAGGGCGAAGGGGGAAGGGTGCCAGACACCCCAAAGTCTGGCCTAGCCGGCCGCAGCCTGGGGTGCTGAAAATTATAGACGAATAACGGCACACGTGTCTCCTGGTCGAGCGGACAAAGCGCCGCGATCGAATTAGGAAGCGTCTTTGTTCCGAGACGCTAGGCGTCGAGGGTGTCGCGCTGCTACAAGGGGGCAGGCGGGAGGGAGCAGAGAAGGAGAGTGTACCGACCCTTGGTTTCCTCAGGGTCGAGGGACCGTGATCGGGGCATGAGGGGTTGCACCCGTCTGGAGGGGCGGAGGGACGGAACGGGGTGCTGGAATATATCTCACGTCGTGCGCCCCCATCCCTCGAGCGACATCGAGCACCAGGGGCGCAAAAACTTTGGAAATTGGGGCGCGACGTTTTCTGACTTCGTCGTCTGGTGACCCTGGACCGGTGGATTAATTTCGACAAAGTCGAAATATGTTTCACCCTGGTCGAGAAGCGAGTCTGCTGAAAGTGATCGACACCCTGCTCTTTCGATTTTCCATGCAACTAATTACGACGGGGGGGGGGGGGGGGGGTAGAGTTTAATGTGTTTAAAGTTTCCATTTATGCTCGTTTCTCCGTCTCACTCATTGTCAGCCATGGTGTTTGATAACGCGTAGTGTTTGTGTTTAAGGGTTGGGGATTTACTGGAGAGTACTTAACTGTTCCCAAGGGTTGCTTTTAGAGATACTGCGATTCTGTAGGTTCTGCTTCTCTGCTAAGTTCTGAATCCTTTAGTTTACTACTCTGGGTGTGTTATCTGTTCAGTATGGATGAATGATACGAGTACTGTAATACGTTTTAGAATGATTGGAATTTTATATTCCTCGGATTCTACACTTTTAAGCTCTATGAAACATTCAATTTATGGATTAAAGGGTTAGCAGATCGAGGAGCAGTTTCTGGAAAATCCCTCCTCGCGTCTTCGCGCGCACCAATGCGTGCATATTGAACGACGGAAACCGTTTTGCTACACGTGCCGTGACCGTTGTCACGGTAACGTTGTCCTTGTCCCGCGCATTCCCTCCCGGAATCCGGAATCTCGTGAAAATGCTCTGCTTCCGGGATTGCGTGTAATCGAACGGCTACCCGCCGTGGAGAAATATCGCCTCCAATCGGCCGTGATCTGACCTCGATTGGACCTTCCATTAATTCCTTCCTAGTATTTTCTCCTGCGTCTACTTCAGGGGCTTGGGCGTTAATTATTGTTTCGTGGAAGGGGATGGAAATAACTTTGACGTGATAATATATTAACGTTAAGTTTCATCGCGATCTAAAAAATTGAGGATATTTCG
Organism: Andrena praecox; assembly: GCA_963932275.1. Classification (NCBI taxonomy): domain Eukaryota; kingdom Metazoa; phylum Arthropoda; class Insecta; order Hymenoptera; family Andrenidae; genus Andrena; species Andrena praecox. Next base: position 69,167,285 of record OZ010728.1, on the reverse strand, counting down.
CAGATGATCATTAGAATTAGTACATTTCCTTGAGGGATGATTTGTGGCACAGAAATCCTCGCAGTTGTAATACTCAAGTATCGAATGGAGTATCAGATCACATAACTCGAATACTCTAATTAGAAGAGGCCCAGAAGTAGAAATGTGATTTTACCCTAATTCAAACCCCTAAACAACTCTATTCAAAGTGTATTAAAAAAAAATCGTTCCATCTTCCAGCCTTCTCTCCTTGATGGGTAGAATTTTCAAACAGAAAAGCCTGCCTCGCGAGTAAAAATCAAAGGAGCCAGGTTCCAGTTGCATTGCTGGTTTTTCAACGGGTTATCGAAGAGCGCGCAGGTGGCGATACCGATAAAATCCCAGCCTGAAATGCTTGGCGGCTCGCATTATCTGGCCTCTGTTGGCTCAACGGAACGACAATAGCCCGAATCCCAGGAGGATCAGCAAAGTGATCGTCGCGCGCACATTTCGGGGTCAGTGGATGAGGAGGAGCGTAGGCAGCACGTGCCGCTTTTCGTTGTCAGGGCAACGATGACCTTGTCCCGCGCAATCAACCCCCGGAATCCCAACTGCTCCTCTGCTCCGGTATCTTCGGCAATCTCGATAGGCCATATGGTGATAATGCCAGTTCACACCACTCTGATCCAAACACCGACTTATTTCTTCCCTCTACCACTTGCTACATTCTTCTACCCTGGCTTCGATTCCCCATTCCTCAGGGTGGAATGTACACACTCTAGGCCACATTGAATTACTATAGAATTTGGAGAACAGTAAGGTTCCTACCTTAATTGACGAAGAACTCTCTGATATTTCTCAAAATGAACACTTCACACCCTTACCACCCCCAAAATGGAGAGCTTGCCCCCAAGAATTCGTAAAACCCACAATCCTCTATCGCGGGCCAAGGGCGGCAATGAATAATATTTCGTCTTCATCCAGTTCGGTTCCCCTGGATTAGTTTGCAAGTAGTGGAAAATAATTTGCCAGCGAGAGCACGCGCTGCCGTCCTCGACCCCTGTTTCCGGTTCCCTACGCGCCGAGCTTGGAGCGCGCGCCGTTCCAGGTATGTATGTATATGTATATACACGAGTCGTTTTATGGGCAAAGAACCCCGTGGTGGTCGTTGATATATAGGCGCTCGGGAGCCCGGAACCGAGCGAGCTCGGTGAAGGCTACATGGGGTGAAGGTCTCCGGGGTTGGAACTCCTGGCGGGGCGTTAGGGATGTTTAGAGAGAGGAGGATCGAACTTGCCGCTGGATGCTTGGACGAGGAGGGATACACGTTGAATTTCACCGCTTCCTCCAACTGCCCTCCCGGATTCTGTATCCAGATTTCCCCTACGAACGCACGGGCTCGTTGTTGAGGCGGTTTTTAGCCTCGTGTCCACTAAAATTGAAGATGGGACTTGAGAGGCCACTGTTGCGATCCCCTTCGGAAATCCCAGCTGTTCTTTTATTGCCACCAACTAGATTCTTCTATTAGCACACCCCCTTTATCGACGAGTTGCTTTGATATTTTCAAGCACGTATTTACGTGAGGTGCGAATCATTATTTAAGATGTTAATACTAGAAGTCTATTAGACTAGAAAGAAAGGAACACAGGCACGACGTGGCTGCGCAGTCGCCGTGTTAATTAATTAATTACCGTAGCCATCCGCGGCAAGTTCACTTCGGACAATTAATTTCGACGGAATACTCTTATTTGTCAGGGTTTACACCTTTGAGGGAGGCTGTGCATTAAACAGACATTTGCTAAGATCAGCTTTCGTCGGATTACTGGGCCATAATCGCCTTTGCCGAACCCTTGAAAGAGGTTCGTTAACGACTCAGGGCAGGCTGTCCTTGAATGTTCGCGAGAACATTAGATGAACAAAATTAGCTTGGAGTCTATCGAAGCTTGCACGCTTCTTAATTAATGCGTGACTAGACACGCAGAACTACTAGGAGCCTCTAACAAACTTTTGAGCATTTCTTTCGCTAGGACCTACGTTTAAGTAGCACAGAGTATCAATGGAACAGTGGTAGAAGTCAACGAGGAAGTCGTATGAGGAAGTAGCAGGGTCCAAGTAAATGATCAAGGAGCATATCATCTACCCGTCCTTGAATCCATTCTCCCAATTTCGGTGATGGTCCCGCGTGGATTGACCTCGTTATATTTACGATCGTGTCCCTAACCTAGAGTAAGTGGTGATGCAGTGTCACTTGCATCCACTGCACACCCCCTCTGCCCGTTCTACCCCTCTACCGCCTATTACGCGGCTCTTGCTGCCTCCTAGTGCCCGCATACACCGGTTGTCAGGAGATGATATCGTCAGATTGCCTCACTGCAGGATCGTTGCCTCTGTCTTTCTTCTGCTTCGTGTCTCCTATCTTCCTATATCTGTCCACCCTATACAGGCTGTTCAAGTTATATTTACCCTGCATCCTCCATTTAAATTCATTACGTTTCATGTACTTGGTAAATCATGGTCGAATTTAAAGGATAGAGTAGGTTTTAGAGGACAGATATGTGTTGCATCTTTTTATTAATACTGTTACTTTTTATGTGTTTCAGGTAAGTTTGGACCATGACAACTTCAGTGCCTACGACGTGCTCGTTTAGTAAGTGCTTCTTTCATTCCGAAGATGGACGTTGAGACTATAGTCGAGGCAAGATAAATTGATCAAATTTTCTCTTTGAAAGGTAGAGTTAGTTTAAGTATAGTTATGCACAAGGAAATAAGAGGTAAAGTATTTGGGGTGGTTCAGATATATAGCGAGGGGTTGATTGTCAATAGCATTTGCCTCGGCTATAACAGTTGAATCGTTCATGAAACGTGATTCATTGACGAAACGCAATTTTTAATTACCCGATAGTTGCTATCCCTTTCCTCACGGCGCATGATCGGAGTTAGTCTTACTTAATTGACATTTAAATGAAACTTTGCAGAGTCCTTCCTTAAACGAGGTAGACGCTAAATCGAATTCGCGACCATGATGCAGTCTCGCTAAAGGTAAAGGTCGAGCACGTGCCGGGAAGTAGCCGCACGTGCTCGACCTGTTGCGATGCAGAGGCGCGTTGCATTTCGTGCTACGGTCAGCAGATGTCAGACAGCGTCGCGACGCGAGCACATTCTGTCGGCAAAGCCGTAAACTACCGTCCGCTTTCGCTGGCGGGATGGTTGGTTTGTGGTCTGACTTGTACTGCCACCTACTACTTGCGCCAGACACGCGGCAGTGGCTTACTCGATACGTAAGCTACCTACTTGCTTCGATGTTCCCCAGTCATGTTGGTTCGGAAAGTAACTCGAGCTTAGAGAATTCTCTTATTCATTACCTTATTATTTATTTTCCCTCTTTCTTTTCAAGCTTCTTAGAATAATATATTCTTCGTCATGGAGCAGAATTATCAGTAATAGAAAATTCTCAACTAATTCTCAACAAATTCTCAACAAATTCTCAACACATTCTCAACAAATTCTCAACAAATTCTCGACAAATTCTCAACAAATTCTCGACAAATTTGAATTACTATAACTTGAAGATAAACTAAACTTAACTTACACTTAATTTACTTTCTGTATTACAGTAAATCCTCGTTTGGAGCCCGTTTTTACCACGCGTTAGGAGCCCGGCGACTATCCCCACCATTTCTTGGAATCCTTCGGACGAGAGTGAGAAAACCCAATGAGCGAGCGAGAGGAAACGAACGAGTCGACACGAAGTTGCCGTCGGCTTTCGTCTCCTCTCGCTCGCTCATTGGGTTTTCTCACTCGCGCCAGTGGCCGCGCGGAATAGTGTCCAGTCGCGTTAGGAGCCCGCCGCCAGCCCCGTTCGACGGGCTCCTAACGAGTATTTACTGTATTTCTATGTATACAGATATATAACGTCGCGTGTGATCACTTCATTTATATGTACCTTGCCATATTTCTAAAGGAAGAGTTGATACGAAAAGCTTCTATTTTTGGGGAGACAAACGCAGAAGATGCGTGGGGATGGAAATGTCGAGGGTGGTTTTTCGACACTTTCGTAGCCCCGCAATTTCGTGGTGTCAATGTACGTTCCTCGGGCGGCCGCTTTCCGTATTGTTGACGAAGTGAGAGGGTAGGCAGTCGGATTAAGTATCCTTACCGCAAAAGTGGCTTGCGCAATTGCATTGCTACGAGACGTGTGGCAACTCCAGCAGCAGCAACAGCAGCTTTATAGAAGCGAGCAACGGGGAATGGGCGGGCGGTTTCGCTTTCTTCAATGTCCGACGCTAACATTCTTGTCTACCCGCCTCTCCCGATAGCAGCGGGCCCGACGACGTGAAAGTCGCCGTCGCGATGCAGTTTTCACTTCTCCGCAACAGCTGCCCTCTGTTTCGTTTGCCCCGCGAAACGGAGCGTGTTGACAATTTTCCCTCCATTTAACACTAACATCTCACTTCTTTTTTTCATAAAATAGTATTTCACTTCGAACAAGCTTCGATTTCGCAACCTGTTTGGAGGGCTTGGAGCAACATTAAGGATTTATTTTTGAATTTCAGTCTGGTTGTAGTAAGGGAGAGTATACAAGAAGTTAGTAAATAAGTGTCTAGAAGGTTTTCGTTTCTGCTTCGATTTTCGATTTCGTACTCCGCGACGATTACTTCAGTCAAGTTACCAATCGTGCCAAAAGAAGCACGAAACTACGTAAGCTTCAGCAATGTGAGCACAGTAACCATGACCAAATTCATTCCACATTTCGCAAATGCTTGTCAAAAGAGGCCACAAATCAACAAAGCTGCAGCGTAGAAAGCGAACAGTTGGCTTACGTAGCTCGTACTTTCATTTTCCTTCGGTCTACGATACACACCGTCATTCGGCAAAGCCTGCGATGCCTAATCTCCCAAATTTCGGTCGGTACTTTATCTCCAAAATGGAGGTACTTTCTTAGAATTTCAATAAATTCCAATTCCTTGAAATTCAAATGAAATGGTACTAAAGGGTAGAACGTGGTGGATTGAACACGACCTCCGCTCGGAAATTTTATCGAAAGTGGACAGATTTGCAAAGAAGTGGATTCGTCGCGGTGCGTGGCGACTCGCGCGGCCCTACGCGAAACTATGGTGATTTCAATGCGCCGACAAGCGCGAACGGTGCTCTTTGGTGCGCTGGGATGATGTCGGTTTCGTCGTCCGTGTGCGTACGTGTGCCACTGCTGTGTTGGTATCCGCTAAACGCGTGGCCGCGTATCAGTGTGTGTGTGTGCGCGAGCGCGCGTGCGTGGTGTCTCGCACACAATGAAGCCAAAGTTCAGTCACTCCGTAACCTCCTTTCGATCGAAACTATTACACACTAGCCAGTGACTCTCAACGAAGCGGATTTTTACTTTCGTTCTCGTTTCTCCTCCACGTCTACGTCTCCGTTCTTCCATCGCAGCAGAACCCCCTCAGCATCGCGTGTCAGCTGCTCGAATACGAAATAAGTCAAACCTACGATCGCTGTAAAAATGCTTCCAAGTAGGTGTCTCGGACACCATTGTCTAGCAACGATCTACCCAGCATCTAAGTTACTGACCATTGATACTCCAAGGTTCTATTCAATAGAGACTTCATTCACTGCAGAGACACAGAACTCTGGGGTAACATGGTTCCCTTCAAGTCTGCTTGATTTTAAACATGGCGGCCAGAGGGCTCGTGCCATAGACGTCGGTACAGCCGACGGAGCGCGTATGGCGAGATATCACGAGACAGTGAAATTCCTAATTTACCTAATTCACCCATTCGCCAAACCTTGAAAACAATGCCTAGTTAGTTCCTACGTACTCTACCATACTTCCATCTTACTACCCTTCTATCTTAGCCACCCTACTATACTTCTTCCCAGCCCCGTGCTGCTACATCCATCCAGACGAGAGAGATCGAAATGGGACCTCCGGTTTCAGCTGCAGCAGGATCTCTCGGGGTCCAGGATCAGGCGGTGGTGTCCCTGCGGTCCCGTAATATCGGTCAGCACGCGTTGCACGCGCACGAAAGTAAAAGTAGGCGGGCAGCACGCGCTGAACTGCTCGAAACGCGTCCTCGAACGGTCGCTGCACCGCGAGGAGTTACCCGGCCTCCGTGTTGTGCAACCGATCCGGTAACTGTAGTTCAGTTTAGCTCTGCCTTCCAGAAGTTTCTCGAGCGCGCCGCGGCGATCTCGCTCGGCCAACTGGACCACCCCCTCTCCGCGTCGTTGGCCGAGCACTCGTCTCCTTAATTTCACTCACCGTTTCGCTTCTTTCCGCGCCCCTCGACGAGGAGGTTCAGCTGCTGGACGAGGAGTCCAGGGTGCGCACCCCTCGCCTGACGTCATTCAGCCGCGATCCCTGCCAGAGTGACCAGGGATGGAAGTGTACAGTAGACTCGAGGGACATCGCCTGGTATTTCCGTGCGGATCTTAAGGATTCGCGTAGGAGTTACGTACATGGACGGGTTAAGTAAGCCGTTACGGCGGTTTCTGCTCGAACGAAAGGACAAAGAGCTGTGTGACCACTTTCTCTGATCGCCGGTTGCGTGACACTTTCGTGCCTTGGGGATTCGCGAGCGTTTGCTTTCTTCGCCCGGATCTCCCACTGGGCAGATAACTTCTCCTTGACTCCACAGAGTGGCCGCTTCTCCCTACGCCCCCGATCAAACCTCAATCTACCATTTTCTTCCCTTCAACCACACGAACTTCCTGAGAAATCCTCTGGAGGCCCCGCAACAAGCACACCTAATTTTCATCAACAGAATCGGTTCCAAGTGCATGCTGGCGCGAATCATCATCGACAGCTTGCACTGCACCGAACAGGTTCGGGTTTGCGGTGTGTCGCGAACACCTCGGCGGGCGTCCCTTGCCGAGATGGAAGGTCTTAAATGCTCCCCGGTTCTGTACGTGCCAAGCAGCCGCTCGCCTGGCCGAGTTCGCGCAGTCGAAGAGGTCCTAGGGACACACCGTTCCACGAACGGTGGCTGCGCGCTCCTCGGTGGGAGCTTAGTCGGTCGTTGGGTTGCGTTGAGCAAGCCGAGAGCGAGCAGCAGTCACCTCGATAGCGAGTGTTGAACCCGCGGGAATCTAGGCCGGCGCACTGACACACCGCGTACACGAGGGGCGCGCGCGAGCGCCGGCACACGCGCGCCCGCGTGCATACAGCCGCTGTGACGGTATGGAAAGCGAAACTCTTTTCGTTATGCATTTCGAGGAGTCCTCTGGGATCCTTGGTAACATAGAATGGGAGGGAAGAAAATTGGGGGAGGATTAGCTAGGGATTATCTGGGGGGATCCAGGGAAATCTTGCGTGGCAAGGGGAGGTGGTGGGAATTTTTACATTCGCAACGGAGGTGGAGAGGTAGTCGAAGGAGATACGATAGTTGCCTCGAATTGTGGTTACCATAGTTTGCTGTTAGGTAAGGCGATTAACTGTTGGAAGGTAGTTAGAGGTAGTAATCGTATTAATCGAGGTTGCGCAAGAATTTGGAGAAAAAAATCCTACTCTGAAATTTCTTATTAAAGAATTCCTTGGGGAGAAGATGTATCTTGCGAGGTTTTCCCTTCTTTTTTTTTAATGGTAGGCACTTGGCTGTTGATACGACGAGAAAAGTGTCGTCGATATGGAAATGGATCCTTTCCCTAGTGACTAGCTTCAGAGCCCCCCGTTTCTCGAGCGTCTATTGAGAAGTCAGAACTAATTTATGAAGCATGGAAAGTGTTGGCTGTAAAGGGCAGAGAACCGCGCGAAGGGGTACGAAGGAAAATGGAGATCGAGTACGAAATCGGGGAACCTTGGCGCGGTGTATGAAAGTGCATAACGGGCAGGTATGTATAGGCAAGATTTAATGATCGATAATCAGAACGATTTGCTAACGTTTCGCGGCAGAAGGTTACAATTTTAACAGAGAAAGAGAATGTAAATATGCATATGCACGTGCAACGCACAGAGTGTGCGCGCGTGTGCGCGCGCACGTTTCATTCTCGGGACAGATTCGCGAGGATAAATCCGTTTTCAATCGAGCACGGATTTTCTATCGATGATTAAAGGCACTTTACGCGCGTGCAGCCAATACCGTCATTGATTTCCAGGGAACAGCTTATCGAGGATAGGCAATGCCAACCTATAATTGGCATCTCCCGCTTGGATAGCCAATCTTCAAATTCTACACACAAATTTCACAAATTCCTTATTAGAAATTAGTACCAAATTACGATCTGTAAAAAGCTGAAACATAGAGGAACCGACTTCGTCGATCATAAACCATTCATTTCGCAGCTTCCTTTAGAATCTTCCTCGCCCTAATAATAGCACACCCCTCACCAAAACTACCCTAGCAGTCCCAGCCGAAGAATGTAATCCTTCACAATTTCCATCGCGTAGATCACGTAGATCTGAAAAGTTCCTTAATCGTGAAACCTGTCCAAACACTTTCATCTGGTTCTCCAGTAACCAACACATTCCCTCAGAATATAATCCTGCAAATATCGGGTCCCAAGCAATCGTGCGCTGAGGCTTCTTCAATAATCCCCACCTAAGCGGCGACGGTACAATAAATTCCGCCAAGTCATACGCGGATTCGAAAGATGCCGCGAAGGAACCGACCTCGGAACCCGCAGAGGGTTGGAACGTTGTTACACAGAGGAATGCCTGTTACGAATGCGATCGCATAGCGAAACTTGTTGTCGGTCCTCGTCGTGAAACAGGTCGGGTTCGTATCGAGCCGAGTGACAACGACAGTGCGTTATTAGAGGCGTTTGATGACGCAAAGAGAGCGAGGCAGGGAGAGGAGAGAAGGGAGAGACACGCCAGGTCGTTGTTCCCTCGCATTAGTGGGACACTTTCGGCGTTACTGGCACGGATCACGCACAGGCGCACACGAACAACGGCCACGCGCGAGAGAGAGCCACTCTCCCTCTCTCTATCTCTCTCTCTCTCTCTCTCTCTCCTGTGTGCTCGAATTCTCCTCGATTAATCGATTCCAGTTGCTAAGTTTGCGAATTATATAATAGGCGTTCTTGTCGGGCTACGCGGCGCGGACCGCATATTTCACAGACGCTGCAAGCAATATGGCGGGAGCGACTTAAGCGGCACGAAACTTGACGGCCATATTTGGGCGCAAGTTATTTACCGAGCGCACTGCTGGCTATCTACTGAACCTGCTAACTGGGGAAGACGAGTGAGACTGGTCGTTTGAAATGCTGGCGCGTTAGGCAAGAGGAGTTCGCTTGCTTTCGTTCGCTTTTTATTTTTATCGTGTCGACGGGGGGTGGTTTTGTTATAGCTGCGTACGATTCAGTTAGAAGAGTGGCGCAAAGAAGGAAAGGGAAGAAACGTTAAGAAGTTCTAGCTCTTCGATATCCTCGATATTAACGAGTTACAGCGGCGCACCCAGAGGGCCTGGCGGGGGGGGGGGGGCGGGGGGCAAGAGGCTTTGACACCCGCCAAAGAAGGGGCTTTGTAAAAAGAGAAGCAGACTGGATCCTACGCTTTAAATAAATTTTTATAATCACCTAATGAATTTTATTGAACTAGCATTAAAAAGATTAAATCCCGAGTGCGCCACTGACGTGTTAATTATTCGATCTATGATAATCCGAGCACCCCCTACTCGCGCAGGGTACCTATTTCAGGGCGCCCCGTTTTCCAATTCTGTTTCCCCGAAGCGTCGCGTTTCCGCGTGGGTCGGGTGAGTGAGAACGATGAACGCGCGCGATCCGAAGCGTAATTCACGGCTGCTGCATAGTAGCTGGGGAACCGAGGGACGTAATAAAATTTCGCGCCCCGCTGCCAGCCGACGAATATTTCCGTCAATTTTCAAATAAATCCACTTAAACTCTGGCACTGACGCCGCTTGACACCCTGCCAAATAACCTTCATTGATAGCGGCCCAAGGATTTTTGCTAGACTGCCGTCGCGCGGACCACATCGGCGGACAGGAACTGATCTACGTCCAACAGCCGACAGAAGAGCCGCTGGACTCGCAACCCTCGGCCCCGAGCAGGTAGAGGCTTCTCCGCGATCTCGACTATCGATTAAACTCGGCACAAGCCACTGGATCGACGAGTCTCTTGGAACTTCTCAGTCCCCAATCAGGAATACATGCAATCACAGTACCATTCTGTAAATCCCCGCCATGCCTTGGCTCGCTGATTGATTCCATCGGCACAATAGCTACCAGTTCCGCCAGCGAACAGCCCAGACGCACGAGGCCCGACGTCGCCCATAGTTCCGTATGAATTTCCATCGAATTAAGGTCGCGGAGCTTCGAATTATTCAAAACGCCACCAGTGTAGGAATAATCCAGATCATCGATTAGCCGTAGCAACTAGGGAAAGCGGGGGGCGAAGAGCAACGGGATTATCTACGAATCCGAATTGACACGTAAACAGCACTGTTTATGAGTGGCTAGCGGCTGTTTGAGGAAAAGATGACGACAGTTCGTCGACACCAGAGAACCTCTAAGTCGACCGAGAAGGAGATTTAACGGGGGCCCGACAGTGATAGGGGGGGGGATTGCGCAAGCAACGATCGGCAATAAACAGGCAGAGATAACCGATTCGCGTATCCAATCGCGGAGGCGCCAGGTTCCGCCTCGCGCAAAGCCCCTTTTCCCTTTTGCATCCACCTTTCTTGGTAACTGGTGCCTTTGTTACCTACATGCACAGATCGGAACGACTTTTGCCTCCGCACGAGCCAGCACCGAGATTGCTCTGGACCGCTCAGCGAAGAATCCATGCTTCGGGGGCCTGGCCTGCGAATATCTAAACACATTCACTGCCAAAATCGACCTTGATTCGATCGTTTGCATGTCAGTCGATCATTTTCTGCAGGCTCTTGCATTGAACTGCCCACGCGCGTCCTGCAATGGCCGTGCAAGAGAAACCTAGTCGACAGAGATCTACCAAGGCCTAGTTAATGCAAGCAGAGACAAAAGCTTCTGGCTCGACACGATTCGGAGTAGGTATGTATCTAAATGCCCCGCGGCGAACGTGTTAACCCCGTTCGGATCTTCGGATTATTGGTGCTTGTGGTCGATGCCGCGTGCCATTAACTCTTGCAAGTGCTCCTATATGTCTGCAGCTGGATATGGCTGATAGCCGCGAATGTTGAAACAAGCCGAGAGCCATTTAAATCTGCTGTCGGTGATATGGGCCGTTTGAATCGGATTTCTATGGCACGTGGGAGCCATTTAAATATCATTTGAATGGGTTAATAACGAGACCATACCCTTCCCGCGATCGGGTCCGCATGCCTGCCTGGCAGCCTGCTCGCTGGCTGCATTTAGGCCGCTAATGAATTTCGTAAGAGTATCGCTACTACGAACTGCATCGGCCGCGAGTGGGCGGTCTTATCCTTGGCGCTTTCTAACGAGCCTCGTTCACCCGTGCATCTGGTCGCATGCACTTTCTGAGGTCTCGCGGGGTTCTTGACACCACCGAGCCCGCCTCCTCCAGGGGGATGAACGGCGATATTGCGTGACGGGGCTCCTTACCTTACGTCCCCATCGCCCGGTATGCGCGCCAACGTATGTTATGAAACTTTTCTGCCCCCCTTTTCGCTGGGAACTGTTCTCCGCAGGGATTCCTTCGGGTGACGCATGGGCTCCTCGTTTTTCATCTGCTAGGAGTCGATATTAGAACTCTCCGCGTATCGCTCAATGTTAGGTTATTCACGAATTCAGTATTTGAGATTGAAGATGCTTGATATCTGTATGGGAGCACTCTCTTTCCTCTGTTCTTCTTTCTCTGATAAGACTCTCGAACGGAGTATCGTACAAAAGATTCCGCGTGTTTATTTTTTTTATTTTTTTTTTATTTTCCGTCTTTATTTCACCAATTAGTATACAGTAAGGTGAAAAGGCGAGGCTCAGCTAAAGCTGTTATTAGGCCTAACCTCGTAATAGCGTACAGACCAAGCGCAAACTTGAAAAACTTAAGAAAAACTAAAAACTAAGACTAAAGACAGAAACAAAACTAAACTAAGCATAGAACTAAGTAAAGTAGAGGAGGTGAGGAGTAGAGGTAGTACAAGGGAATGTTAAATAAGCGGATGATCTATTAGATAAGCGCTTGCCGCAGCTTTGAAGGATGACAGGGTTAGCTCCCAATGTAGAAGTCCATCTACGTTATTCCGCACTCCAGAAAATGACTCTCAAAGTAGCCTCCTTCTCTGCTCTTATTATCCTCGCGTATGCTTAGCAAACGTTTCATCGGCCTGTTAATCCTGCATCATACCTCCCGAGAATCGTCCGCACATTTCTGTTTAACCGCGCCCGAAGGAGGTGGGGTCTCTTCCCCCTTGTGGATGACGATGTAACACGAGAAAGGGCTCGCGACGGCAGCCTGTTTCGGAGAACAGGGAAAACGGCGTTGAAAAATGAATGCTGGCGGGCTGGCAGCGCGCCGCGCCGCGCTCTCGTCTTCCCAGATGAAGGAGGATAGACTCGCGCGCGTTCGATCGGCTATTATGAAACGGCGAATTCTAGCCGTGGCTCGGGCGTCGAACTCCACTCCGCTCACGTGCCGTTACGAAATCAGGAACTTTCGAGTTGACGTGTGCGTTTGCCAGGCCAGGGCGAATTTCTCTGAACGCGAGCCGGGGATCAGGGTGGGATCGCCTCGATTCCTTCGAACGATCGTCGCCGCGCGAGACGCTCGCTGGAGACTTCAACGCCTGGCCCCCCCAATCGTAATCGTAAATCTGAAATCGGCCCCCGTTTCCCCTGCAAGAGATTACAGCTACTCCTGGAACATGAGGGTTTTATTCGCTATTTAGAAGTTCACCGCGTGCTGGTGGGTATATAGGTAGGTAGGGTGACAGGTCCAGTGAAGGAACACCCCCCTGTGAATGAACGTTGCTCGTATAATACGAAAAATTAACGCCCATCGCGCTCACTTCACGTTCAATCACTGGTCATTGGCCCATTTTTTAATTAATGGGTCTCAGCCAGACTTTTAATGAAAGTTTTAACTATCAAACATTGCTAGAATTCTGTTCCGGGATGTCTGACTTTAGTAATAAAACTAGAGCTCTTACTTTTTGACCCGTCGGGTACCCGTCTACCCGAAACAACTTCAAGCCATTGAATGTGGTATTGTTCGATCATTTTTGGCTAACATCAGACTATGCCACAGACAATCACAGACAATACTACATTCAATTGCTTGAAGTTATCACGGGTAATGTTCGGGTACCCGGGTACCCGACGGGTCCAAAAGTAAGAGCTCTAAATAAAACAGCTCGCTTACAGAAATAACATTCAGGGGATTAAATAACGACTTTTGAATACTGATGCAGCTTAAGTGTTCATTCGCTGGACAGGTGACCCTAGCTCATAACTTGAAATTTCAACTTCAGGGATTAAAGGCACGCATTTTACCAGAGATATCGTAGATCGCTCGCTTCACGAAATTGCAATTGTAGAAGATGCAATTTCTCCTCCTCCAACCCCCGTATTTCAACCTCCAACCTCCAACATTTCTTTAAAATCGAGATCATGGCAGTCCCTTCGTTATCAGAACGAATTGGCGCTGGGTGCACCGGCTAGCCCGTCATCTCGCGAGCAACCACGCGCCCGTGGAAACTCGTTTGCGATTTCAAGGGTAAATCCGCGATGCATTAGATTTTATCGGTCAGAATGCAGCGAAGTGCCGTTCCAGCCTCTTACCGACACGATTGAACCTGGAATTAAACGATCGGCAAAGAGAAAGGGAGATATTTCGTCGGATAAGTCCGGGAACGCTCCGAGTTGCCCACGAGAGGGTGGCCTCCGTGCTGGTCCCGCGATGAAATTCGCGCGGAGCAAACGACGCGCGACGCGAAATCGATTCGAGGAAACGCGAAAAGTTTCCCAACCGTGCCACTTCTCTTCGCGTGTACGACGACAAAACAGTCGAATGGCGATTACGAGAATCGAGAAATCGGACGCTCCACTGGACCCATGACAGTAGTAGACGTTGCTTAACGGTCCGCGGAGCTCTTCGTCCACATTGTGGGCGTTCTGTTCTGTTTTACGACGAGGCGTGAATGCCGCTTAATAACTGGTCTCGAACGTTCTTGCCTCGTCCTTGCTATCCGAAATCGTATAACTCTTTTAATTTGATCGCAAATACGAGCCGTCGACTAATTAGTCTAAGTTTCACACAGAAGTGCTTCCTCCGCGACTCATGCTTCTTCTAGGCTTCGCGATCCTGACGAGTAGAATATGTAGAAATAACTGCAGTAAATCCTTGAATTTCAACGTGGAGGTGAATGTTGCGCAAGTTCCTTTTAACCCTCTTCGATTATTTTAAACCATTCTAGGACTATTCGAATAGTCTCTCAAATGATATTCAAATGAAATTTCTGTATTTAACCCATCCTTGAGGGAGAGGGTTATAGAATCAATCCTCTGATCGATGTCCTTCGATACCTCTGGTGGGACCTGCTCTGAAAGCGTCGCGTTTCCCCGCCGGCTCGCCTCGTGCATCGTCCACGAGGCGGCCGTCGAGGGCTTTTCGCAAGTGCACGGATCAATTTATGGGCAGCCGGAGGCGATGCTCGTAAGCTGAAGCAAGCGCGCGGAGATAGGCGGGTGCAGTTAGCGTGGCTGTGGCGGCTATGCAGAGCGGATTTGCATGCCGCGGCACGCCAGGCGAAAGACCGCGCTGTGTCGGGTTGTGAAACTTCTCCGTTGCGCCGTGAAACTTACCTACGAGAGGGAACTTTTACGCTCCCGACTTCCACGAGTTCGTTGACTCCGTGGCTCGAGGTGCCCGCCTCGATTCCGCGGAATTTCCACCAGGAATTTTGCGAACGTTCGCGCCTACATGCCTCTGCGCGGAGCCAAATCGCGACGAATGAATCGCTGAAGCTTGGCTACTGTGTACGTAGGTACTTACATACATAGGGCACGAGTTTGGATGTGGATATCCAAGGGGAAGTTAGATCGATCTGAAATGGTCGAAAAGGGGAAGCAAACTTTTTGGTAAACGGATTAAAATTGTCGATACTCAGATGTTAACATCATAGCACAGTGTTTTGGTAGCTTGGATGTTGCGTGATGAGGAATGGATCAGCGTGGCGCGACTTGGAACGGAAAGGGCTGTGAAACGTTTATCCAAAGAAGTTTTCCGCAACTCCAATGGTTCTCGAGGTAGCATCGATGAAAGTTCGAAGGGCACTTTTGATATCCCTTGAATTTAAATCACACATCTCCTCTAGTTGTTAGTGGCCTATGACGTTGCGTAGTTGGATCAAGATTTAGGTTGAACCGTTGATGAATATTCCCTGTTAACCTAGTAACTTCCGAGGGGGGTGTACGTCGATTAAAAGTGGGGGAGAAGGTCTGTGGCCGGTGTCCTAGGCCTACCTAGCCGACAGACACGGCCCTGAAGGTCAGGAGGGTAAAAATATCATAATCAATGGCGCGCCAATCGAATGGGATATAAGATTAGTTGAGGATCACTGTACGGTGCAAGGCCTCGAGAGTGCATTGCGCCCCGGTGCACAGGGGCGGGCGAGTTGCACTGAAACGCACCGCAGAAGGGGGAGTAAACGTGGCGCAAATGTGTCAACTAGCTCCGCTCTGCCCTCCCACGCCTGTCCCCTCCGCGAGCATTTCATCCAGGTTCCCTTCCGTCGGGATCTACTCCATATCCAGCCGTCCCTGACGCAATTAGATCTGTTTGCGCTCCGAATCCATGGCCGGGGCAAACCGTGTAATCCTTCATGTCCCATCGATTCTTTCCTTCAATTAGCCGGGGTATTATGCAGTGGAATTATCCGTTACGTGAACTTTGTTCAAACCTTCGAAAATTAATTCGTAAAATCCCAGAACACTGTCCCCCAACAAAATTTCTCATCGAGACTCATAGCCGGTACTACAAATTCACCCCCCTGTTGGATTGTTTAAATCCGACCCCTCTCTCGAATTCGTTCGACTGCAGAACAGATGAAGATCAATTTCGTCCTGCCGAGGAGTCGATTCAGTTAAATCCGAAGCTCGAGGCGTCGCGGACTTTCATCTCCCTTTTTCAATCTCCTCCCATCCGGAGGGAGTTAGGAGGCAGAGGGAGGGCTGCTTTCGCGAGAAACCCGGAGGACTTAGCGAAAACTTGTCCTAGAGATATTCCGAACCGGCAGTTACCTTCGTTTTTCTCTCGTCTCTTTCTCTCTCTCTCTCTCTCTCTCTCCCCCTGATTCTCTATTTCTCCGTCGCTCTCTCGTTGCCTGGGATGTGGCTGTCTCAGTTGGACGAGCTGGGTAGCTCCGCGAGGCTGCGAACGAACGCCCCCATTTCCGAAGGCCGTCAGCGGACGACGAACCACCGACACCGAGGACGGGGTGAGCTGCTTCTCTCGGGTCGAGATTGCTAGCCTTAGGCCGCGTTCATAATCGTAAAGGACTCCGCCAAGGGGTTACTCAATCTCTCCACGCTTCTTCCACCATAGAAATTATAGCGAGCTGCGAATCTCAGTGATGGAAGAGATACAGCGGGAAAACAGGCAAGGAAATCATTCGATTCCCCAGCGGACGATTCTTCGTTGGACGGGAAGTAATAGTGGAAGTGATTAAGGGAACAGAAATACTGGAAAAGAAATTTAATACGAGGACTACGAACCCACTGTTTTTATAATTCTAGGAGATTTGTAACGAGTCATTCCATTTATTTCGATATGCAATATAGTTAGGGTTGACGAATGATACTATTTCTGTGGGTGAATTCGAGGTGTTAGAAATTTTGCAAAAATTTTCTTCTTAATCAGGCGATTTTGCAAAGTTAGAATTAAAATGGAGATTGGCCATTCTTGAACTTATCCATAGAGTTACAAGGGGTTGCTTGAAACAGATGGGATTCCGTGGCACTCGAATCGAATAGGAAAATGGTGGTTGGGATGTCGGCGGGGTGCGCGGTTAGGTCCTGTTTCCTTTGTGGAGCCGTTGTGTATCGCGCAGGAGTGATGTAGTGCCGGGATCCTCAGCTTTCAATTGATCCTTGCGGGGAGGAAAGGTTATATGGCCGGCAGTGGTTGAAGATGCGCACGTGTGGCCTGTACGTCGCACGGATCACCCCATTTCCCGGTGGCTAGGTAGTTGGTCGCCTGATCGACCTTCGGAATCGAGGACACGTATTACATTGCGACTAAGGGGCGGCAAAGGACATCACTGACGTACGAAGACGTACGACATTCTTGAATAAAAAAAGACACGTCCAGGCGAATGCCTATATTGTCTGGTGGCGGCCGATTTAGCAAGGCTTAAACCGACTTTCGGGCTGCTGGATGGAACCCGAAGTAGGGTGGAAATCGTTGTCCGATAAACTCTGAAATTTCAATCTTAATAGAGCTTGTTCTATTAATCTTGGAACACTTTCCACGCTCCCCATCGAAATGGAAAAGCCCACCTTCGATGAGATCTCTTCGTCTTCAAAGAGGAACGAAAGAAGTCCTGACAGGAATACTCATCGGGGTCCTCGAAAGGATCACTCGGTTCTAGATAACCGTCGATTTTTCGGAAACATGGAATCCGAGGCTCCAGCGCCCTGCGGATGGGAACTACAGAGGCCCTGGCTAATCATCCGTGCTCTCGACCCCGTTTGTCTCGGTGACCGCGAACAATCGTTGGAAAATCTTCTCCACTACCATCGAAATGAGCTGCAATTTTCCGAGATACGACTCCTTGGGTCGCTCGCGGCGGAATTCCATGGTTATGCATGCTAACCTTGAACGAAATGCCACCCCCAAAACGACGCGCCCTGAAATAGACTTTCTCTGTTGAAACGGAGGAAGATGGAGGAAACTTGTACCGAAAATGGAACACGAAGGTCCAACCCCTAATAAAAGTTACGCGTAGTTTTCAATAGGCTTAAAAGGGTCAGCATCGCCAAAATATCAAAGTCGGCCGAGCCTCCTTTTTTTACCTGCCAACTGCAGTTGCAATGTCCAATTGCACTTTTTCGAAAAAAAATTCCACAGCCTTTGATCCTCCGCGCAAAATTGGCAAAGAGTATCGACTAAGACGTTTCAACCCGCTTGTCCACCTCCGCATGTAATTAAGACTCGGAAAGAAATCCGCCACGACTTAATCTCGCCGCAGATCTAGCTCCATAATTTTCCATGGGTCCGAGAGCTGAA
This sequence comes from Andrena praecox, assembly GCA_963932275.1. Taxonomy (NCBI): domain Eukaryota; kingdom Metazoa; phylum Arthropoda; class Insecta; order Hymenoptera; family Andrenidae; genus Andrena; species Andrena praecox. The sequence continues at coordinate 69,149,213 of OZ010728.1, read as the reverse complement.
GAGAGACAACGCACGGTTAATTGGAGCAACGAAAGCGATCGAAAGCGAGCAAAAATGCTTGGAACAATCGCTCGGTTGCGCAAGCGGCTTCCGTGCAGCTGTAAACAATAGAGGAGCAACAATTTCCCCGCTCTCACCTAAACGTGGAACGGTGGATTTCTAAACGTTAAATAACCCTCGATCTTTCTTTCCCCCCTGTCGAATGACGAAAAATCACCGCTCTGAAAAATGTCCAACCGCGTCACTGTCATAACCGCGAAAGAAACTCTGGTTTCCCGAATCGCGAATTGTCGCGTGCACCAGCTATCCTATCTTACCGAGCGGATCGAGAGATCGTACCTATCGTTCCTCGGAAGCAATCTGCGCGTACGAAAGTCGCAGAAACCGGCCGACGGGACGCGCTATTTAGAACACGCCCTGTATCGCGAAGCGTTCGCTAATTCGTTCCTGCTTCCGACCTCGTTCGTCTCGATGAGCGCGTTAGACGGCTGCGCGGCATTGATCGCGATTATTAAAATCTGCTTCGTCACGCGGAAACCGACAGAAATCGTTCTTCGTGCCTCTGATCAGACTTCGTTCCCCTTGGGGGTTTTCATCGCCTAACCCACAACCCCTTTCGCACCTTGGAACCCTCCGTGGACCTGTACATCGTTAGTTAATAATTATAGGGACTCTCGCGGAGCGCGTATATTCCTACGGGCGATTTAGAATTTTCCAGGGTTAGATTCACGGGTTTCGCGAGACTCCTACGACCGCTGCGCGTTCACACGAGTCCGCCGCATCTGCATTCATACGGAGCACTCGACGCTTGTTCCAGCTGGCACCTAAATTCCGAATTTCCGCAACGAAAGCGAGGCCAGAAGCTCCGAGAAAGCGCCGGGGAACATTTGCACGCCGCATTTGAACTTTCGCCGTGCGTGCGATAAATAGCGATTCCGCCGCGATAAGCGCGGCCGGTTTGTTCGCGAGAGACCGCGAGATGCGCGAGGAAAGGGGGAGAAATTTCAAGGGTCCGCCCTCGTGGAAGCAGCTAGCCTCATGGTTATTTCACTGGCTGATGGCACCGCTGGAGCGGCTTTCCAACCCCATCTCCCGTCGTGAAATCACATGTCCCCGATTACGAAGGTCCCACGGCCGTTGAACCATCGAGGACGGGGTGAACTGCTTTTTCCCGGAGATATATCCGACTTTTAGGTCACAGTCAGATCGTAGCGCTGTCCCGACGCGCTCGCGAAGCTATTTCTCGTCGATTGATCGCCGGTGATACGATCGTTCCGCGATCGATGCCCCATCGTCTGTCGTTTCTGCGTAATTGCTCGCGTGGGCTGTTCGTCACAAGTTTAGGGCCACAGCTGGGTGAATTTGCAATGGAAGATTTGCAAGCGTGGAGGAAAGAACAGACATTCGCGGCTTGAAGAGGATAGCAGTGCAGAATCTTTCGAGAACGATCGTTCGCGGGGCCTTATCGGGCGTCCCAAAAGGAATGAAAATGACGCGTTTATCGGGAAGCAGTAGCCTGGAGTATCAACGACCGATTTCTCTTGTGAATTTCGTTCTGGACGGTTCATCGGCCTGTCCTTCGTATCTGGGCCGCTCCTATCCACCCATATCAGCCTCTTTATCATAATTCATGCCGGCCGAGTCGGTGCATTGTTAAAGTGACGCGAGATCGCCGCTTGTGTACGTAGCGAGCGCATAAGAGCCGCATAATTCAGATGAAAGTGAACTGCAGCCGAACGCTTTCGCAACGAGGCACCGTAGGTGAGGCCCCTCTGGCCCCTCGATCGCTCGCCGGTAGCCTGTTAATTCCTCTTCAACCGTCGGGGTACACGCCTAGCCTGCCGTGTGCCTGGCACTTCCGGTTGCGCGACAGGCCCGCGGAACGTCACAGCCGCGTCCTACGAAATCCGCAAAGACTTTTGAAATCACCCGATACAGGCCTACAGAGTAAAACTAGACAATCCGTTGACAAGACGCCTCGCTGTTGTTTCACGCTCGCAAGTGAGGATGCACCGCGGCAAATGGCACGTTTGACTCTGCCTCAAACGCTGCTAAAGCGATGGCTCGTAAAATCTTCATTTTCGTCTTCTCAGCAATTCTGATCAGGCGTTTCGTCAAGGGGGGGGGCGTATCGTCTAGCAGTTTAGCTTTACCTTAGCCAAATGAAACCTTAGAATAACCCTCCACGATTCAAGTCCCTTCACTATCAAGAGCTACCGGCTTTCCAAACACCCAGAGCCCCGAAAAACTGATCCAACCTCTGAGACTCTTTCAAAGTGTCCCATGGAGGGCAGAAAGCGAAACCACCCCCGTTGGCGGAGAAGGCGAATCGAGCACCCCGCTGAGACCTGTTCCTGAAACAGACCCAGTTAGCTGTTAGTCGGTGTGGGGGATGATATTCGTTTAGCCCGTTCCGCCCCCGTGCATCTTTAATCGGGTCCAGGGCTGCAACGGTGACAGCCGTGAAAGCATGGAAGCGCGCGCGGCTGAACGCACAGGTTGACTCGGCTGGGTTGAGTAAGTGAGCGAGCGAGCGAGCATGACGTCAGAAGCACGGTTGCAGCGCCCTAGATCGAGGGAGGTCACCGTGTGCCAGGCCGACGGCCCGGCGAGGTCGTACCCTCGGTCTCTCCGCGCCGTGCACGCTTTTCGTCTAGCCGTTTCTAGGTTAGGTTGGGTTACGTCTCCAGAACGTGGGAGGCCGCCGTGTGCAGCCTCGGAAATCCGATACGTTGTCTACTGGCCTGTAGGTCATCCAGGTACCCGAAGGGGGGCCCCTCTGCTCGGCCGCCGACCATTTACACAGCCACCCTGCTCCACTTGGCATCCAGGATTTCGGGGGATCGACGGGGTCGACAGGGAAGGGGTTGGAACGGCCGGATGGGGCGAGCGAGTTGGTCCTGGTCGAGGCACGGTTTGCTGGAGCGTGGAAGCTTGCGTCGAGGCTTGTGACTTTGGGCCGACGCAGGTGCGGCAGGAGTTTCTTTGGGTTAGGTTTTTCTTGGCGGGGTCAGGGGGCTGATGGTCCGGAGCGGCGTTGGGGAGGCGAGTAATGTAGATTACGCGCGATGCGGAATGAGCTTAGGGGTGGTGGGAAATGGTGAGTTGAGCAGAATTAGTTTCGATGCCAAGGGGTGAGTGGATGGCCTTCGGCGTGGCGTTTCAGAGTGCAGCCTATTTATTGGGCCTGCTTGCGTCGTTGGCAGCGGAGCGTAATTTTTCCCTCCCATTATCATATTCTCTCGGTGGAAAGTGTTGGTCGGAGCTTTCAAGTGAAACCAGTTCAGGGATGACGAGAGGTCGAAAGCTGGAGGACAAGGTAAAAAAGAGCGACTCGGTTCTAGCCGAGGCTCCGTCCAAGTGTCGCACGGGCGACGACGCATTTTTATGAAGAATTTATCGAAGGTTCGCTCTTTCGGATTTCAAGCACTCTCGGCTGATAGGTTGTTGGGCATAAATCGCGACGATGGAAAAATGGCTGGCCATATCTGAGTCAGCCTCTGCTGTGAAATGCATTAAAAAGGATAGTTGTCCCGTTTTATCGATAGATTATCGTATGGCGCCTGACTGCGTGGTTGCGCTCTAAGTCATTCGATTCACAGTCCAGTGAGTAGACTGGGCACGGACAGAACGCGTATGCAAATCAGCCTATGTGGATTATCACTCGGAACGCCGAATACCCTTGGGTCTACATCCGTCGTGTCTGAAACTTGCCTGTGGGAAACGCCGGCGTGGAAAGGAATCGATGATTTTCTTCTGTACGGATGAACCTGCGTCACTGCAACTTCTGCTCGGCGGCTAATCGAGCGTCAAGGCAAGCTTCCCTATCACCTTGCCCCAAACGATCCACTTACCACCAATAACGAGCACTCCTGCTCGATCCTCCGGACGTCCCGCGGACGCAAACAGTCGTTCAAGAGAGGGTTAACAAAAAGGCATCCCCCGTCCGACCGAAGATTTAGGCGCAGCTATCGGAAGACCAGCTCGAGCCCAAGAATCCCTTCGGACACGCTCGCGTCTCGCGGATACCTGTACCTTTGGAATGGGAATAACCCAATGTCGGCATTTGATCGGAGAATTGTAGCGGCGATAAATCATATCGCATAAATCGCATTCACCGAGCTATCCGCGGTATCTGCAATCTGGATGGAGGGTGTCTGCGCGGCCCTCGTCACGTACAAGCGGTATCGTAAAAAGCACGTAGACAGAGGAACACGTGCCAAGGCTCGAAATAGCGAGACACGGCACACCGATCCGCAGATATGTCTGCTATCTGGTATTTCGCGAGCGTGCGCCACCGTGGCCGTTGAACAATCGCGCCCCCGCCCCGTCTCGGGACGATCCATTTCGCGACGCTGGTGTCCCTCACCTATATTTAGGACAATGTAGGATATCGGCCCCGCGGACTTCCGTGGCCCCGTGCTACACCACTGGCACACATATCGGCCGGTGTATCGCGGTGGCGCTGCAACACCACCCCCGATCGTCCACATTAGCGAGCGAATCGAGGGATTAATCCGTATCCACAAACAGAGACCGATTCGACGCCGCGTATCCAATGTCTGAGCGAAACTGATCGTCGCGTGGCTGCAGCCTATGCAATCTCAAGCGCTCAGAAGCTTAAGGGAAGTTTAATCGAAGGGGTTGAAAATGTGCTTATAGGTGTTTCGGATTCACTCGAAAGAACACTACTCCGTCAAGTTGAATACAGTGTACAGAAACCCTTTTCCCTTGTTATTTCCAACGGTTCCCAAAATGAAGGGGGAGCTTGGATGCCTAGGTGCATCAAGCAACGCGTCTTCGAATCTTGTCACATCCCTTAGACTCGTAGAAGGCTTCCGTTCAAATAGAAGCCGACAAATGCGATATCATAGGGGGAAGTTACTTGGTCATTCGCTTAGAAACTCGTCGATCCCTCTCCAAATAGCGCACCCCCCTTCCCACCCCTCTCTGGGTATCAGATAATCCCTCCAGCCTCTCGGGAGTTTTTGCTACGAGTAACTTGGTAATCAGTGCTGAATTGGTCGTTAGTGAAAAAGCGAGGGAATTCAGGGAAGGGACTGAGAATCAGCGTTAGCCTATTGGCGCGGACGGGGCGGGGGTCGGGGGGCGGGGTGGTGTTCTGTCAGTGGAACAACGTACCGCCGTGAACCCTCGACGACTCCGTGCACCGCGGAATCGCGTATCACGCGCGTCAAGTGCAACGATGCATTCACTGCAGATGCATGCCTTCGGACACTCTCGCTTCGACGTGCATACGCGCGTGCACGCCTCGCGTTGCATACCGGGTGCTCGAGAAATGGAGACCATTAAGGCGACGGCATGCCTGAGCCATCCAGCTGTTAAATATTTCGCCACGGGCGTCTCTTTCTCTTTCTTTCTTCTTTGCCGTGAAAGCGCAAGGAAATGTTGCGCAACGGCAATTAGGCACCATCGCGGAGGTTCGATGGAACGACACGTTTGCAAAGCGGAGGTTAAGAATATATTTCTCGAGATTCGAGCATGAATTTGGGCGGAGCGTGTAATTGTTTTCGCGCTCTGGCATAATTTAATAGGAATCTGTGCGGAGGTACCTAGGGTAAAGGACCCAATTACTGACACCTAACTAATTACTGTCACCTTAAGCTATTTTACTTAAAATAACGAATAAATAAACGTTGTAAAGTCATACACAAAAAGAATTAGGTAATTCAGCCTATAATCTATACTATACATTATATACTATAGTGTATTTATTAGTTATTTTAAGTAAAATAGCTGAAGGTGACAGTAATTGGTTAGGTGTCAGTAATTGGGTCCTTTACCCTATATCCCTGAATCTGGAGGTAGAGGTGTATATATTTCCGTCGATTTCAGGGTGTAATTGCATTCCCGAGCGAGGCAAGGTGATTAATTATGTCCAGCGTCTAGTGTCCGTCAGAAGTGGCCGTGGATTCCGTGGGTTTCCAGTTTCGACTGGTGTACACGCGAAGTTTGAATAGGCAGAGCTGCGTGGGTTGGGCAAGACGAGAGATCGATGGCAGCCGCGACGATATCGTTGACGTCACCGCGGTTTAATCGCGAGCTTCGCGGCGTAATTTATGTGGTGGCAAACAATGAGTAGACGATATTTATTCGATGCGGCGATACGCGTTATCGAATGAAAAGAATACGATTAAAAATCCCAGTGACGCTGCGCACACGAGGTATATAGTGCATATTCGTCCCAAGTGCAACGTTCACCCGAGCACCTCAAGGCTCCCTCGAGGAGAACGCACGCGTAAACGCTTTTGATCGGTATCGACGAAAAAGAATTATGCTCTCAAGTACGCGAGGCACATATGACACGAATGAGAAATATTCACCCCGCTGCCCCGCGTTCCTCCGATGGAACACACCGTGCACTTTTCCCAGCGTGCATTTAACTCGCGATGAACATTGCTACTTAAACGACGAACGAGATTCTGAACGTAGGGTAGATGTCCCAATTACTGCCAGTGTCCCAATTACTGCCACTTGATTTATTATATGTAATAAAAACGCAACGTATAAAAAGAAATGTACAAAAAATAGTTATTATTAATTGGAGATTCTGATTTACATTAAAATAAAAAAATATATGTACTCATATGTACCTAGGACAAGATGATTTTTGAAGTGACAGTTATAGGTACACTAGGATCGCTCGCGAATTTTAATTAATTATTAATAAATTCTTCATATTTAATTCATAAAACTATTTTTTTTTAATGAAAGAGATGTTAAATAATATTATGTTTCAAACTGAAACAATTTTTAGGTTACACAACACGCGAAATGATTAAATGAAGTTCGGTTATAATCTTAAGGTGGCAGTAATTGGGACATCTACCCCTATAATCAATTTTCGTAGCTCCGATTGAAATTCTGAGACTTCCTGAATTGAGGAATTGAGGAACTGGAGGTGCCTTAGACAGAGTCAAATTCATTTCAACGAAGCTTAGATTAGATAATCGTTAGAGACTCAAGCTCCTCTAATTGGAACGTGAAGTAGTTATAGTTTAAAAGAATCATTCTTCAGCTCCGTGATCTTCAAATTTCTCAAATATTGCAATTCCATCGTCGGTTAATTGATTCCTTTGATATCCCCATCGAGTGCGTCAGGATCGAACGATTAAAGCGAAGAAGGTGCACATTTTGGTACTCCCTTAATTTTCCATATTTTTACGTTGCCAAGGACACATGATCCAACGCACGGATCGATCCATCGAAATGCTCAGGAGATGCTCGGTTGCTGCTGCGATTGCAGAATTCAGATACAGCATAGCTGCACTCGAAAGTGTAGGTTTGCGTGATCTGCGCCCTGCAGCTACTCAAGTGGCAAATAATGCTCATTGTTCGCATGCGTCACGATCGATGCGCGATCAGCTTGTTTCTAATAAACCCGCCAGTCGTCCCTTTCCCTTCTTACGCTCTACATACGGCGGAGATAAACGGTCAGATTAGTTCCTCCGACCGAGCGAAACCCGTCTTGGGAAATCTCCTTTCCTTCGCGTTCCTTCGCGTTCTCGCCGCCTGGCCGCTGAAAAGTCGATCGAGCCAAGTGCAATGACATCGAAAAGGGCAGTGTGGGAGGAGGAATAATATTGGCCAAGATATTCCAGTGGTTTCGCGGAAATTATTCGAATCCTCTGGAAAGTAGAGTTGGGTACGGATTAGGAACTCAATAGCAGTTGATTCGCTTGAAATTCAATTTTACAAACAATTAGAAATTCATTAGGAAGTAAATTTTACAAGGAGTTAGTAACTCGCTAAGAACTAGCATTCGCTAAAATTAAATTTCAGAACGAATTAGGAACCCACTAGGAATTAGATTTCACTAAAATTACATTTTACAAGAAATTAGGAACTGACTAATTGTAAGTAGGAATTAACGAATTCGCCAAAATTAAATTTTAGAAAGAATTTGGGACCCACTAGGAATTACATCTCACTAAAATTACATTTCACAATAAATTAGGAACTCACTAGGACTTAGAATTCACTAAAATTAGGTTTCGCTGGAAATCAGAGTTCGGTACCCGTACCGTAACCCGTTCAGAACTCACTTAAAATTAGGATTCTCTGCAAGTATGGGCCCATTAGAGATTCGAAGCCCAGTGGAATTTCAGGGCTGACTCTGAAACGAAACGGTATGCATGCCATTAGTTTTGGTGCCCCCCAAAGAAGGTACGAAACTCCACCGATGTCAGTCGCCCTTCCCTCAGACTTTAATTCCGACGACAATGTTGCACCGCGGACGCACACCTGCTGCACCAGTCGCAGTGCACGATGTAATAGACGATAATAAGCGAGAGGGAACGCTAAGAGACTGAGGCGACGACAAATTACGGTAGACTGGCGTCTGGCAGAAATATTGAACCTGGTTTATGGTGAAATCGGTGGGTTAGCCGACTCAGCTTGTACCTATCGCTGACAAGCGAATGGGTTACGCTTATGTGGTCCTCGGCATACCTTAACCGTACCCTACGAGGCTCTACTCTAATCGGCCACCACTTAAACTCGTGTGCCTAGTAAGAAACTAAAACGAATTGATAGCAGGCGATTATCTGAAATTGGAGTACAGCAGAAAACAGAAAAGGTGATCTAACAATTCCAGCCTAATGAGTCCTCTTTAGAGTTCTTATACCTTAAGGCGAAGGAAAAGATTGATTCATGAAAGCTTCTAGGTCGAATAAAGCCATTAGAAGTGCCTATTCATTTATCTTCATAAAATAACTCACATCATAATATTAAAATTGCATAACAGAATTGCATCAAGGAAACCATCAAAGGAAACTTCGAAATTTATATTTTCGCTTCTAGTTCGTTACATCTGCAGTAGGTGTAGTAGCTCCTCCTCCAACGTCTGATCACGTTAATTTTCTTATTGATGGTCCTTTCAACCTTCGCTCGATCATCCCGGTGCGCACATTAATCCTCGTCGCGTGAGTCGAGTTCGAAGGCTTGGGAAAAGTGCGCGGACCGAAAGCGCGAGAAGTAAGCAAGCTAGAGTTTAGAAGGGAACAACAGAGAAGGTTCTCGAAGGTAGCACCGAGCCGGCCGATATCCTCGACGAAGAAGTGATGCAGGTCAGTGGCTTACTCCTACGCAGGTCCACCCACACGCTGGCGCGGGCATGTACGCGCGCGCGCGCCGCGCGATAACAGTCAGTCGGAAAAATGTCGAACGTTGCTCCTTCGAGATACAGCTCGCTGCTGGTACACTGTAAACTTGTCTTCTGGAGCATGTGTGTCTCGATAGATAACATCCCGGTTAATTAAACCGAAAGCTCCCCGACACCAGGCTCGTAGACCGTCCAATCACCTGCAAGCATACGTGATTAGTTGTTTGCGAAAGTGACTGGTGAATTCATTAACTAGTGACACTGAGAATTTCAAAATCATATCTAGCTTTAGGGATCGGTTCGATGGAACTCGGTGGATATTCTCCAGCGAAAGCAGGTAATGCTGGGATACGTTGCCGATCTGAAATCGAAAGAGTAAACCTTTCTGGCTTGCGTTCGGTTCAAAATAGGATCGGAAGGTTTTCGAAGTGACGCAAGCGAGGGGAAACGAGGTAGAAAGTTGTTACTTTTCAATGGCTTTCTAGCAGCGCCCACGATGATCGTTGTCGCGATCGCGCGCGCACGGCTATCCAGCGCAACTACTTTATCTTTGCCTGTCTGTCCGTCGCATGCGCAGGCATTTGCAGCGGCACGGAGAATTTCGAGTCTCGATTTTATCTGCTCGCGAGCAGACCAGCCTGCCAGCTACGAATTGCACCGTGCATTGCCGCAATTAATGCTAATTTGATTCTGGGAGCAACTTCTCTGACTCATGTTACCCCTGAACAGGTTTAATCAAATATATTCTTTATAAAGAAAATCCTCCGAGAATAAATCCAAAGTTTACTATTTCAATACATACAGGTGATCAACGATCGAAAGAAATCAAATTCGTACTTCGATCAGTCAGAAACGCAGGTAGATCATTAAGGGATCCCATGGGCACCCCCAAAGTACCTAAATTCGGGGATTGAAACCACCGATACCAACAGCAACCCCTTTTCGTAACTCCCTCCCCTGACAATCCTGTTATTCCAACGCATTTTAAAAAATCCCCCCGCGACTACTGAACACCACGTCGATCCGAATCGCCTAATCTCTCCTCGAAGCAACCTCGCAAAAAAAAAAAAAAAAAAAAAAAAAAAAACACGAAAACCTTCTCTAGTGGCGTGGGCTGTGAAAGTGGAGAGGAGGCAGGGTAGCACGGAGATGGTAATCGGAGCGGCGATACCCGCGCGTCCTCCTCTCCCAGTATCAGAGCTTGTGTCTTATATTAGACGCGGTCAAAGTGCAACGTCCTCCGGTCGGAGCGGGGTCGGCCGCGAGGGGTCCGCCACCGTGAATATTTCGAGTCACCCGCGGGTTCGGTCGTCCGCCGAATCGGTTATTTGTATCGCGGCGCGTGCGCGGGCTCGCGGAAAAACGCGAAAGGGAGGCTAAATCGGTAGAAAAGAGGCGAGACAGGGCGGTCGGGAGCGATTGCTCCGCTAGCTCCGCTCAGCTTCGGCCGAGCTCTCGGGCCGAGAGTGCGGGTGAACGACCGCTCACTGGGACAGCCAGGCCGTTGCATCGGAATCGCATACACGATGCATTCGTCACGTACCGCGGCCGTGTGCAGGTGAACGCGATCTCGCCGATTGATTTTTAGCCCCCCTCCTGTTTGACCTCTCGCGCTGCCCCTCCTGCCCCCCGCCCCCCCCCCCCGCCGCTCCGCAGAGGCTGATTAATCCTTTTTGTTGCGAGGCTGAGATTAGTCGAGGGGAGATTGATTGTGGGATGAAGTGATAATGAGGTGACGGCAGAAAGCTGTTGCGGGGGGACTGAAATTTCGGGGAATCTTGTTCTCCACTGTTTTTATTTATTTATTTATTTATTTGTATATACGGGGAAACCCTTTGGTATACATAGAGAATAGAGGAAACCAGTAGAGGATTAATACATAAAAGTGGAAAGAAAAAAATGAAGAAAGTAAAGGAAAAAGAAAGTAGGTAATACCAAGATAGAAAACAAGCAAGAAAAAAAGAATCGCTTCGATTAGGCGAGTTGAGTGGGATGTTGGGTTGAGGGGGTGAATAGCGAACAGTGCTTGCACGTGTAAGTAAAAAATATTTCGAATTAAACAGGGATGAACAGAAGAGTGTAGTTAAAAGTAGTAGGTAAGGTGAATGTCCCAATTTCTGCTCATTTAACAGGTTACTCGTCATAAAGAAGGTGTAAAAAACTTGTTTGTAATCAATAGTTGCAGAGTAATTGATTAATTCTTTAATAATAAATCAACCAATTCGAAAACTATTTAAGAAAGATATTTCAAGATGTTTAACTGTTAGTAATTTGTAATTAAATACAATGCAATAAATGTCCGTATTTCTGCTCACGAAAAATAGCGACGTACGTATTTCTACTCATCATTTGTACCAATTTCTGCTCACATAATATGTTGCCTTTTCAGGCTAAAGTAAGTTACATCTTCTATGCAGAGGTTTCATAACACAACAGTAAAGCATAAAATAATGATAAACAAAAAATAAAATGCCTTCGATTAGAAATAGAGGTTACAGCATACATTGAATTGTGAGGTTATGTTACTAAAATTTTGGTGAGTAGAAATGCGGATATGACGGTGATTCATTTGACCCTAAACCTACTCATCTGTTTTCTACTTAAAAAAATTAAAAATAATAAAAAATCTAAATCCAGAGCACAATACGGTATTTGTTTTTGTTATTAAATAAGAACTTTTACTGCAAAAACTATTTTCTGCCCAATTATCAAATACCAATAGTGACGCTGTTCCTTAGAACAACCAGCTAGAACACGATCGAAAAATCACGAGTCTCTCGTTTTAAAAGTTTTTCGTTGCTTATGCTGCACTTTGATTAGCCCCCACCTCGTGCAAAACTCGTGTAAATGTTCAAATAATTTAGAATTATTTTGTTACAACTATAGTACAAGCGTAACGCTTATAATAATAAGAAAAATACGAAATGAGCAGAAATTGGGACATGAGCAGAAATAGGGACATTTACCTTAACCACCTACTGCGAGTACCTCTAACGCTGCGTTTTTTCACGCATTCCCGGGACTAGCTATTTTCACTATTACTTAATATAACATCGTACGCCGCATTTATTTAAATGTTTCAACGCGTTAAGATCGTGTTCTTCTCCCCGAAGTGCAAATCGCAGAGGACCTGGGCGGACTTTCTCGGGCAATTCAGGCATCCCGAGCCTTTTTTCGCGTTCACAATACGCGCGACCTTGTGACCGAATTTTTTTTTCCTGTAACACACATTGCCCAACATGGGCTAACCAACCGTTGCGCAATGGTTCGCCACTTTACGCAAGCTGACAATCGGTCGGCCAGCGTTGATTCGAGAAAAATTCGGCAACAATCTCTCGCCCGTATTTATTATTATTATTCTCGTGCACCGCGAAAATGCGTTCGCGCGTGGCTGCATTATTGCGGCCTTGGCGCGAAGTGGCCTCTCAATTTGCGCGTTGAAATTTGGAGAGAATTCTCGAAATTGCGAAAGGAACGTCGGAACGTGGCCACTTTCTGCCGAGGGAATTCCACGATTCGCGACTTATCCAGGAGATTACTGTTACTAAAGTAATCTGCTAAAGTTTTCAAGCTCATTGGCTTCCCTTATTCTTATTTATTCCATTCATCATACTTTTCTCATTCGTCATACGCACAGGTTCCCCTAATTATATCACTATGTACTTAAATCCAATAATATCCTTTCCCTCATAACCCAATAACTCTCTACCATGATCCCAATACCAGAGTGACAAAGGAACATCCTGCAAGTGCCTCGAGAACAATGCCCTATAAAATTCCACTATTGCCTCCCCCAGCCGTCGGATCACCGGGAAATTTGTGCCCAGCTCGAATTGCCATTTCGCTGTGGATGCGCTCCGTTCGCGAGGACGACACAACGGGGAAATTGTAATCGAATTCGTCGCAAAGGCGTCCACCGGATCGTAAACTTTCCAATATGCGGCGACGTTTATGCATCGGTTGCTGCTGCAATAGGAAACGCGGCTGCACGCTGCTTTCTCGCTCGTAATCGCGAGGCCGACGTTTTGACGCAAGATCGCGTTTGCCCCTTTATGATCAATTAACTGCACAAATCGGCGAGCGATAAAGTTGCGCGCCCAGGCGAAACAGCCCCTCGGACGCTCTATGATCTTCGATCGATCCTGCCGCACGCGGCTGACGCAAGCGATCGGATCGCTCGAATTCGTCGCGCGCAATAAAAACCAGGCATTCATGCGTCCCACGTTACTCGCCGGTCAATTTAGAGTTTACGAGCTTCGCGAAATGCTCAGTCTCGTAAAAGCATCGCCGTGGCCAATAAATTGTCGATTCGAAGACTGCGAAGTTCCATCGGTATCCAGCGCGGAGGACCTGTTGCGTGTGGCTCGCGATAACAAACTCTGCGATCGGTTGGCAAATTACGGTGAAGCGTAACAGTTAATGGTGTAATTGGCGGTTGGGAAATATGTCCATTAGTAGTGTCTTTGGTGGCTCTGCAGAGAAATTGAATGGGTATTGGAATTTTGGCAGTCGGGTGTTGAAAATATATCGAAGAAGAGAGGTAATGGTAGATATTTTTATGGAGCTTTAATCTAGCAGCAAATGATAGAATATATTGAATTGGGGAAAAAATGATTACGTACTCCTCAGCGCCGACCTTTGACGGGCGCGATTTCGACAGCCTTCCACAGGGCAGCAATTAGAGCGAGTATGATAGTCGAGGCTCGTGTTCGTGGAATATCATTAACACGTTTAGTAGCGGCTGGTTAGAGTCTTTTGAGCTCGATTAATTACCATGGAAAAGGGTAGGCCTTGCTCGGTTCACATGATGCTTTGCTGGTTACCGTGTACCTACTGATAAAGCATAAAAAATGTACCCTATGCAACTGCATGCACTTTGGCCGCATAATGTTCTGCGAACGTGGAAAGGTGGAGCATTGAAAACCTTTCGATATTTACCTTCTACCTCTTCTCTCGAAACATACACCTTCTAAGAGATTCCTAATAAATTCGAAGCAACTGAAATCGAATCCCCGATTCCCGAAGCCGAGTATCCTAAAAATTCTAATCGTCGTCCGTGTCATCGGGCCTCCACTTATTTCAAACGTAGTTCCACGCGGTCAGTGTTGAATTCCGAAGAAAAAGCTGACGTGGGGTGGCAAAAAACAAGGAGAAACGCGTACACTCCAGCGGTCGACGAGCATTCGCTTCACCCCTTCACTTGGTACGCAGCAATCCGCGGCTCGCTGCGAGTCAAGCCACGAAGTTAAGATCTCATCCAGGAGATTGTTGACCGCTCCAATAAAGCGACGACGACGATAATTACCTAACGTCTTGCGAGAAGCGTGCACGCGCCGCGCTCGCCATTATTAAGAGGGTCCCGCGCGAAGAATCAATTTGCTCGAACGTCCAATGGATCTTCGACACTTGGCAGACTTCCCACGGCGACGGTGGTTATGGAGAACGGCGAAACGCCGGTAATTAACCGTATCCGCGTAAACGTCGACGATAGCTTCGCTGTCCACTTCAACTTGGTAACTCAGTGGTGGTAACCACCTCGGAATAAGCTCTCATATCAGACTCTGATCTTGATATGACCCAGGATCCATATCCCCTTCAAGAAGCAATAATAATAGGGACATATATCGTTTAATATTTGAAAGTCTCGTGTAAAATCTCATCGTGGATTCGCAATTTTACGAGTGCGAATGAAAGATTCGTGGTCAGAGAGGTAGAAGGGTGGTGGTGGATGAAAAGGGGAGGAAGAATAGCGGGCAGCTAAGTCAATTGAATCCAACGATTCTTAATTTCAAGTATACCTATACGGCCGTTACGCAATTTCGCGAAGCATTAGAAAGTGGATGCCGGTTACATGATCGGTATAGCACGCGGCTGGGTGCGTGCAACTAGGTACTGCAGATTTTCTTTCTTTTTTTCAATTCACCCGTTTCGTGCATTCGGCTGGGCGTATTTCGTAATCGCGATGCTAGCAACTCTAATTACTTGACGAACGGTGTTAAACCGCGGGGTAGGTTGGTTGAGGGGTCTTCCTGAACTTGAGGTTGATAAGGGTCGGATCTGGCAGAGTTGCATCTGCGGGGGAACGTATCGGTGGTTGTATTAATTATTGAAATGTTTCTATGAACGGCGAGTAGGAGCGTAGGCAGTTACTAGGCATAACAGAAGCAAAGGGGGTGGTATTTACCTTCCCTCCAAATAATCAAAAATTACCAAAGATGAAGTACTTAGCAAAACAACTGAAAATAGCCCCCGAGTAGAGCAGAGTGTCGCCAAAATGCAGAACAGAGGAAGCATGTGCGCTAAATAAGTTTCTCCAGGCAAACCTTCGCGAAATCTTAATTAGCACCTCTGGTGGCCGCGCAATATTTGATTTCTCGCGCGTTCTTCGGGAGGATGCAGGCATTTGAAGCGCAGAGTAAATAGCGTCGCGTACTAAAAGCAGAGTCGAACGATAATAAATGACATTTATAGCGATGGATGACGCTTGACGTCGCCTCGGGTTTATGCTACAAGGCGAAAGGTTGCTTGGAAAATCGGCGGCTATTCATTACCGGCCAATATCTGGCGCAGAATGTGGGTAACTGGGTCTCGTCCCTGTTTCGCAACAGCACCGTAGAAGCGTAGGCCTCGCCGCGGTAGGTTGACTGGAACGATCGAGCTGGGAAAGTCTCTACCCCAGATTCAAAGTTGGTAACCGGGCGAGATCCTCGGGCTGGGTGGATGGATGGGTCGGGCCGGACGTCCGATCTCGTGGGATAACGTTCAAAAGTAATCGATCTCATTCGCCTGCCCCCTAGAGATATTATGTTTGATCGTCGGAAAAATAACACTCACTGTCGAGAAAATAACACTTTTACTGGATCCAATAAAAGTGATATGCATTTTCGTCAATTTTTACTAACGATCGTCGTGACTTTCTGTTTCAGGTGAGTAGACACCTACTGGCTGTATCGACTGTACTCGTATCGGCTGTAGCGTTTGCGACCATCTTCCCTAGTGAGTACGTACCTGCACTTTTTATTGAGAAAGAGGGAATGGAGGCTGTAAGTGGGACAAAATCAGCTGTTGCCACTTTAATATCCACTGTCACTTATGCGAAACTTCACGGTGTCGATCTGCTACTCTCCGCGAGCTTAAGAATTCCACTTTCTTTTGGTATGTAGGTACATACATACCGAGGAAGCTATGGGTGCGTTCCGATTTTCGCAGTGAGTGCAGAAATCGCAGCGGTTCATGCGGTCTTGAAATTTAAAAATGCTACTATGGAAAAAGAAACGTTGTTCACAATAACCTCGATACTATTAAATAATAGTGATAATGAAATCAGCAGCTGTGATTCGTCTGACGAAAGCGAAAATGAAGATGATATTAACTTGCCATTTAGAATCAGAATTAATATACATATCATTACGACGTGCGTTACGAAAAGTAGCACGTTTCAATTTTCTTACGAAAAGTAGCACGTTTTGGTTTGCCACGAAAAGAAGCACGTTCCATCGTTTCTGACGAATATTAGCACGTTTGGTCTTCTGCCGCGAAGACTAACACATTTGACTGCCTCGCCACGAAGAATAGCATATTTCGTACTGTTGCGACGAAAACTAGCACGTTATACTGTTTCGCCACGAATAATAGCACGTTTGGGAATTTATGGCGAAAACTAACATATTATCCGGTTTGGCCACGAAGAATAGCTCGTTTTGGATTATACTGCAGACTGCAGAAACTATCGCGTTTCAGCGCGTGGGCAGTTTAAAAGAATTCAACTGTTGAAAATATTGTTTAATAAATAATAATTCCATCTAATCTCCAAAAGACAACACATATGAAAATTTTAATCTACATAATTTGAGTAAGGGAGGGTGCGGGAATTGCGAACGCGGGGTAAACGCGAACATGCTACTTTTCGTGGCAAACCGCTCTAACGTGCTAGTTTTCGCAGCGAAAGACGAAACATGTTATTTTTCGTGGCAAACCGCTGAAACGTGCTAGTTTTCGTAGCGAAAACCGAAACGTGATAGTTTTCGTGGCAAAACGCTGAAACGTGCTAGTTTTCGCAGCGAAAGACGAAACATGCTATTTTTCGTGGCAAACCGCTCAAATGTGCTAGTTTTCGCTGCGAAAACCGAAACGTGATAGTTTTCGTGAGAACGAAGGCAAACGTGCTACTTTTCGTAAGAAAAAGCCCTTCGCGCTTCCTTCTCCTATGTCGGTCCCCATTATTATAATTCACTCCCTTCTGAAATCCGCGCACTTCCGACTCTGTCCTCCTTTAGATGCTCGTGTAAGTCTTTTCTGTTGCTTCATCCGTTGTAATGTCTCATTGCCTTCTTTGCGATTGGTTAGTTTGTTCTGTTTCTATGTTTTCTATAACACACTGTCCTGACTTCTTTCAAGCCGTGGTTAGGTTATATTTTATTATTTTATATTAATCCTAGGCTAGTATGTTCCGTCTTCCTTTTTCTTTTTTTTTCTCCTTCTGTATTATTTATAAATAGGTTAAGTTACCGCCTTAGGTTAAGTTGTAAAACAGTCTCGGACTGAACTTCGCCTGTGCTTTTGTCGATGTTTACCCTCCGTTTATTGCCCTCTGTTATATTTTTGCAATAAAAGACGTTAATAAATAAATAAATAAATAAATAAATAAAATTGAAACGTGCTACTTTTCGTAACGCACGTCGATTAATTGTAAACAAAACACTCGGACAGATTATGTTTGCCTAAAAATTGACAGATTATGGAGAACATTATGGAGGTTATTCCGGGATATTCGATAATAAGTATGTAATTATACATTTGTATTAAAAAAAAAACATCACATGAAGTTTCTTCAAAATAATGACGTAAAAAAGTGGCATTGTAATCATGAGAGAATTAATTGTTTTTATTACTTTTCATTAAATTGTATCAGCTATTTCCAATAGAGAAATTCAAATAATCAAAGATTGGAAAAACAAATACGCATGCGCGCGCGCGCAGTGACTGCTTCACCTCCGAAATTCTGCGTTTGCTGCGCGCTCGCTGCACCGGAAGTAGCATCGTATTGGTGGAAAGTGAGAGAAATTCTAGGGAATCGTGCGATGCCACCAATACGATGCCACCAATTTCATGCACTCACTGCGAAAATCGGAACGCACCCTCTACCATTCAAAGATTTCCATGGCAGGTACTTGCAATACGCTTTTTTTGGCGGGTGTAAGTTCGCTCCCAAGTGTCGTCGAAGTGTTAGAATTCTACGTTCGATTTTGAATTGTACTTTGAAGCCACGTATGAAATACCTAGTTGACTTTGCCCGCGCTGTAGTAATTGCTCTATTCTTTGGCACGTGATTCGAAAGTGGCTAGCCAACGGTGTATTTTGTCGGTATGGCGGGCTAATTTGCCGATTCGAATAGGATGTCGGGAGTCGGTGACCAGCGGACGCATACCAGCGCGGCTCGTTGAGCAATTGCATCTGCAACTGGCGGCTGCATCTCGCTCTCGCGCACCGTGCGAGCAACGATTACGCGACGCAGCGTTTTCGAAACACCTCCGCAACTTCGCGGGCCGACTTCGTTCTGGTTTCTGCGCCCGATCCTCTCTCTGTCTCTCGTGGGAATATGGTAAATTAGAGGCGTAAACGGATCGAAGCTCGTTAGAGGAATAGCACACACACACACACACTCCTTTACGTGAAATTAGCAATTGCCCATTGATGGACAGACGGTTTCACTGGCAGCAAGGTATTGCAAGTATCTCATACTTAAATCACTTGATCGTTGCATTATAGAAGTGAGAGCATTGAAACTTGGGGTACTAATCAAACAAAAACCAACGAAACATTTATTACAATTTATTCACCAGTGATTTACATAACAACAATATCACAGTGATACTTACCCTGCCGCAGATTCCACAACCCTTGCCCCAGTCCGCCATGAAACCATCGAAACCCCTGAAAGAAAGCCCCCCCAGCAAGATTTCATTCGTCCCAGCCGCTGTCCCCCTTGCAATTCTCGTTGCACGAATTTTTCTCCCAGAGCCTGACGATGCTATCGTAACGCGAGGCGGTAATTTCAGCGTGCCCGGGGCTGCGCGATCGCGCGATCGTCTGGTAGAGCGGAAAAGATGGCGGGGCAGAAGGGGGGTGGCACCAGAAACGCGTAAACCGACGGCGGACCGCAGCACGTAATGCGCTAAAAGCCGTTTCGCTACCGGATAGTCAGATAAAGTTCTTTCACCCAAGCTACTGTCGCAAGCGCGTTTTCACCGGCTGATCGCCGGGGGCCCATTTATCGATCGATCCGCGGTGGATTTATGCCCCGGTAATTTTATGGTAGCCGGTTTCTCGCGCGCTCCGCCGCGGTATCGGCGCGCGTCCGTTTTCGCGGCGCGGAACGCGACCGGGCCCCGGGTGGTCCCGATCCGGGGCCGCGATACCACCCCGCTGGTATTGTTGCCAGACGGCGGCTCAATTCGGATGTGGCAGATAAATGAACCGTACCGCCGCGACCGGGATGAATAGCGGTGCAACTGGTTTCAATGGGGGATTTTTAACGGCAGCTTTAATTCCCCGCTGTTGGCGCAATCGAGGCTCTAGCCGAATCGATTACGAAACGCTCCCCGTTTGATCGTGTTATCACTTCGGATCCTATTCGGCGGAATCTCTCCCTTCCTCTCGAAGCTGCTTGAACGTGGTCGCGATGTTAACTGTGTCTTGCTCAACGGTGCGTTCGTCTTTGTCGTAAATGTTACACTCTGTGTACGTTTATTCGTGTTCCTCGACCCTTAAGGGGGGACTCTACCTTGTTGGGTCGAAAAATCGATGAGTTTGGTGAATTTTTTGTACAAAAACGGTTTGACAAATTAATTTGCGGTTTGACAGGCTGTTTTATTGTATCTTCAGCTCTTGTTATAAATTTTTGTGTGACGGTAAAAAAAAGATGTGGCTGATACAGAGCGCTGGCTTGAGGCGTTGAAAAAAAATCGGGTGGTCCTGGCGTTAACGAAATATACTCGAAGGATAATCTGAAACACAAAAACGAAAGAGATTCTTAATCTGTATGAATGTGGCTATCGATGGTAGTAGATTCATTAAGATAAACAAAGAAATGTTAAAATGGCAGGCTTCTGAATATGATTGAATCGAATTTTTCTCAAAAATCGGCAAAACATCATTAAGTAAAATTAGGAACGGTTACAATACGGCGATAAATCTACTACCATAGATAGACAGACGCTTGCTCAACATGCATGTAAAATTTCAAGCTGTTTGCTTCATTGGTTGTCGAGATTTCTTCAACGCCAGGTCGAAAAATGTAGTTTCGAGAAAATCGAGTTTAAAAGTTCATATTATGTACAAGGATAGAAATTGACTACTTACCATTATTTAAGCTATTCCAGGGCCATAAAGGACTTTGCAGAGTGTATACACAAGACTCATATCTTTCCGAAAAAGCAAAAAAAAAAAATGCAATTTTTCGGTCCAACAAGGTAGAGTCCCCCCTTAAAGCCTGCTCTTAATGAGGGATATCTTTCTGCAGGCACGTTGTACGTACAACGCTACGGTGTATCTGTTGATAAAGGGAGAATCTTCCGCTGTTTTAGTTCTCTCTTCTTTCATGCGCACAGAATTTTTAAATTCTGCTATGCTTCCCAAATTCACCCGGTACTTCGGAATACAGTGAATCCTCGTTAGGAGCCCGTCTCTACCACGCGTTAGGAGCCCGACGACTATCCCCACCATTTCTTGAAATCCTTCGGACGAGAGTGAGAAAACCCAATGAGCGAGCGAGAGGAAACGAACGAGTCGACACGAAGTTGCCGTCGGCTTTCGTTCCCTCTCGCTCGCTCATTGGGTTTTCTCACTCGCCCCAGTGGCCGCGCGGAATAGTGTCGAGTCGCGTTAGGAGCCCGCCGCCAGCCCCGTTCGACGGGCTCCTAACGAGGATTCACTGTACATCTATTGTTCCGTAGGGGTAGAATTCAGTGCACCAATGAGTTTATGGTGTCCAGGGATTGTTAGATCTCCAGAAGCGCCGTCTACGTCCCTTCCAAGACCGAGGCGTTAGTTAGACGTCTGTTTCGTAGAAGCGGACTGGTGTTTCTGTGAATCGAGGACTTGGATGGCATCGCGTGGAGCTAGTAGTATCGCAATCGCGGCTTCGTTTATACCCCAGCGGTGGGATAGTCGCGCGGGAAAGTACAACCTGCTCGTCAAAAATTTCCCCGAGCCGCTTGGCGGTGGGTAGCTGTCGCAACAATCAGAGAAGACCAAGTCCCACGCGAGTCTCCTCTACTCGGGTACGTTGCACCGACGTATCTGTCCCGGCTGCTTGCATATCTCCCTGGCGGCATTGTCTCGATGCAAGTAGGCCTGCATCAGAATGCAATAAAATCGTCCCCCCCCGCCAGCCGCTGCCCGTGCGTGGGCAATGGCGTGCGTGCGCACGTGTTTCGCGACTGTGCGCCGTTGCTTCCGCAGGTAAATGCACTTCTATTTTCCTCGCCGCGGGCCAACGTTTGTGGATTTCGAGTGAAATTGAGTAAGTACGCTTTGTAGGATGGAAGGGCATTCTATTAATCAGGCTTGAGTTTCGTTTGCGGAGGATTCTAGCGTCTTGGAATTGCACAAACAAGTACGTAATAGTACCCAACACTTTATTCTCATATCTTTTGAGAATTGCCCATAGCAAGGTGTTTTAGTGGCATTCACGGGGCAACGTGGAATAAAAACAGTGTAACGATAGAGATTCTTCTTGAGATCGTAAGAGAAATGGTAAGTGGAGGCTGTTAGCAGCTGCAGACAAGCAGATTCCGACAGGTACCTAACCTCGGGGATATGGAATCCGCTCCACGAGGGGTTGACAGATATCTTTCCCGGCGTGTCGAATGATTTACGAGTGCGCAACGTAGGCAGCCGTTCCTCGAAATTTATGGTCAGCGCATGAAGAGAGTGCGAAAACCACGGCCATAAAGTTTCGCCGCAACACCGTAACCACTTGACTCCCGTCGCCAGCCATAAATTCCCTACCTGGCGACTTCGAACGCCGTGGACACCCGCGGTGGGTGTTGAAAATTTGCGAATTTTGCAAAAGGGCCGGCCCGCTTCGACGAGGCCGCAATTCAGTTGGAATCACCCCGACACATTTGCCATCGATTTTTCCACTGATTCCGCTCGGAAAGTTTGGTCCATTGTCCATTATCGTACGATTCGATGCTATCTTATCTCACAAAATTTTAGTATTAATGCCCCTCGATACTCCCTCCTCAGATTTCTCGGTTCTTCGCCCTCCCGGACTGTTATCGTGGTTGCGCTCATTATGGCGGCATGCCCCCCTGGTAACTTTCCAGAGGCATGTGCAAGTGATATTTATGAAATGCCTTCCACCCTCGGAGACGTTTAACCAAGTTTACGAAACGACCGGAGGCCAGGTTGGTGAGCCTCTGGCTCGCCGAGGATTTCTTTCACGGAGGGGAAGAAAAGTTTCCTTTTGCGCTCCATCCGCGGAGACCTCTGCTTTCCTTTTTCGTCGGCGATCGGGCGGAGAGCAGAGAGATTAGCTAACAGGTGTTGCAGGTAAGGCTGGCAGGATCGATTGCACGGCCGCCGTGCAACCTGCGATCCCTGAGTGATAAATCGTCTTCCTCCGGCCACACAGAAGGTGGGCCATGGTAGCTGCAGGGTAGCTTGGCACTTTTCGAAGGGAATTGCAATGGGAACTTGATCTTAATTGGCTTCCTTTGTGTCTCACCAGCTTTGGTGAAACATTCGAACAGGAAGGATTAAAGGAGACACTGATAGAGGGACCTGGATTCTCGTTGGGAATCTCCTTGATCGTTTAAGCTCAATCACGGCCGGTTTCTCTGTAGCCGCGAGCGATAGTTAGGGTAGATCAGGCATCGATTATATTTAGAATAGTCACGTCGGCTCTGCCAGCCTATAGTAATATATCCAATTCGAACCGTTTAGCGTTTAGTGGATCTGCAGGGTGACCATGATCTAGACGCGGCCAAGTCAGCCAATGACGCGCTCGGATCATTTATTCCCAAGCCGTCGAATAAAACAATTAACCCCTGGCGAACCCACTCACGCCTGCCCCATTTTATACCCCTTGACCGATAAATATTTAAAGCGCGGCGTTCCCTGTCTTTAAATTCAGACTCCGCTAAATTAGACCGCGCTTGGCGGATGGCCTCAGTATGAGTTTCGGCCATGATCTCGCGGTGAATGATAAACCGTAATTCGCCAGATTCCAAGGGACGAATTATCGATTTATCGGTCGCGGAGGGGGGAGGAAGGGGGTGGGGGGGGGGGGGGGGAAAGGACAGGATGAAAGTGAAAGCGAAACTGGAGGAGCCTCGGTTGAGAAAGGAATCCAAGTGGCGCTAGAAGTATTCCCGTTAGACCACACGACACAGCCCGACGCACACCGACCACGGCACGCTAACTGTCTATTCAAGGCCCGTAGTTAGGGCAGGTTAGGCTTGGACCGTGCCCAGTTTACATCAATTTAACTGTAACCTTCTGTCGTCCATCACTGGGGTTATTTCATCGAAATAGCTCCGGTTCGGAGAACCATGAGGTTTTATTTAAATCTCACGCGCAACAAAACAGGATATACACCGTATCGCCCGGCGGCTCCCGTTTAAAGCCGCCGATAAAGCCCGAGCGCAATCAGAAGAAACGAACAACACGTAGCCGGCAATCATGAGAATTATCATATCGAAGTGGCCGAAAAAAAAAAAAGAAAGACTTCCGCGGCTCGATATTAAAATATTTATCGACAGCCGTTCGAGTGGACCTCGCTGATAAGCAACTATCGCCGTCCCGGCGATAGCTTAACCGAAACATTATCAAGCAGTGCCCTCAGCAATTTATCAGGTTCATTACACTCAATTACCCCGGGGAGGGATTAATCAGCGGCATTGACGAAGATATCGCGCCTGCTCTTTTTAAAAAAGAAAGGGTACCAGCGTGTTATCGGCCCCTTGGACGTGTTCCGCTGACTTCGAAATTCAGTGGGCCGGTCGGCGGTGTTAGATAACCGATGCGGAGGGATCGGTCTAATGGCCGGCGGGTCGAAGTTGCGGCAGGTTAGTCCCGGCCTAACCCAGAGCCGAATTAGGGAGGCCCTGCTTACCTGCGCGAGTCCCTCTCACCTGCCAGGCTAACTTGTACTTTCAGCGGACGTAACCCACGTGCTCCGGCGAAGGTGTTCAGGCACGTACGCGCGCGTGAACGCGAGTGGCTTGCCAGGGGTTAAGCAGCTTTCACTCTTTGAGTGTTAGTGAGTGAACGGAGTGGCAGGGGGACGCACCGTGCTCTCTGATTGTGTATCACATCGATCAGGAGCGTATCCTTCGGCGCCACATTCAAGCGCCGCGGCTGGGGAGAGCGTCCAGCGAGCTTCTTGGGCCTGGAAAGTTGTGTCTCGGAAGGTGCGGGTCATTCCGGTAAAGTTTTTAGAGCACTCAGAGTGTCGCAAGAGCTATTCCACTCTGAATAGCTCCGAGGAACCCTAAGAAACGAGCTGGAACTTTGTAATTTCGATACTCGCTGACAGAGGGAACAATAGAAGCCTCTTTGAGTGGAAGGACTTTGGAGGAGTACTTAAGGCACATTCAATTACATAAATGGTACCCTCGAAGGCCAAGCCACCAAGTGCTCCTCGCTTATTCATTACGGGAACGTTCTTGAAGACTCGGCATCGCGGTTCGATTATCTTTCCCTGTTTTTGGAAAGTGAAGGACTTGAATCGGGATATATTAATTCGCCGGGATTTAGAGGCTCGCTCGCCCCTGATCTTGACTCGAATTTTCTAAACGTTGTTTGTCGCTTGAGCTTGGAATTCGAAGTCGGCGTGGGTATATTTGGCGCGAGGTTGGCGTGGATAAAATAGGACCACTGATTTCATGGTGACCTCTGCGATCCTTGGCTACGAATTTATATACATACTTTGTTTCGCGGGCGTTAGGTCCGCGGCCGCGACAATACACAAGCGGTTAGCGAGACTCTATGCACGCGTGCACGCATAATAAAGGCTAGGCCAAGCCTCTTCGCGCTGCTGATAAAGATCCTTGATCCTAATGACGGGTCAACCGTGCCAATTGGCCATAGGAATGGAGTCGGCTGTGCCTTGAGGATGCTATCGGCGCTTAATCTCGCGACGATAAGCCAGAGCCGTTATCATCCTAGTCCGCCGTCGAAAACCAGTCTCTGGGAAACAAATTTTCGGGGACACATCGACTACCAGCGAAAAGTCACTCGTACTCCAAAAGAAACTTAAAATTCGGATATCGCACACGGACCAATGAAACGAAGTAGAATGAAACATTAACTTAACCGGGAAGATCAGTGGGAGAACTGTAACGGGCTGATTTCAGCCCCCCAGCGTGAATTTACCCGGGGAAGAAAAATCGCTCGCAATCTCATGAACGGGGAATGTTAAAAGCGTGACCAGAAGCTAAGACTAAACAGTAATTACGTTTCGCGAATAACACTATAGTGGAAGACTGGTGGAAATCAAAGTGCGGCGAAGTGGCGGCTGAAAACGGGCGGGTGGCGCGCGAACGGCACGGTACAGCCGTGCGAGTAGCGGTGGAGCGCGCAAGCGCCGCGAAGCCGCGGCACACCACGCCGCGACGGACTCACTCGCGCACCGCATCGCACGCTACACACAACATATCATCTAATAACGTGTGCGAGCCTCGATTTCGCAGTGATCGCGATTAACCACGCGGTCGCCATAGAGAATCACCCGCTCGCCTCGGCATACCCGTGTTGTCGTCCGTGCCCGCGCGATAAGACAGTGTGCCCCGACTCGAGTCGGCCGCTCGTTTCTTTTCGACCGCGTAACTGTCCGGCGGCACCCGCTCGCCCATCAAAACAAAACTCGCGCCGCGTCGTTTTCGCGCCGGGTGAATATACCCGACAAACGGACCACAGTGGAATTGTCGAGAGAGAGAGAGAGAGAGAGAAATAGAGAAATAGAGAGAAAGAGAGAGGGAGAGAGAGAAGAGAGAAGAGAGAAGTGGCGAGTCGGTTTTGGCTGTCGGCACGGTCCCGCGGGCTCGCATGAGGTCGCGTCGTGTTATGCCAACCACAGCTTTGTTTACACGTGAGACTATCGGCGGGACTATCGGGACGGGAGGTCGCTGACGGCCGCACGTAAACGGGGAAAGCAGAGCCAGCGAAAACGAGACACGGAAGGGGACTGTCCGTGCCGAGAGATGACCGTGCAAAAGTTCAAGCCCCGCGGCAGCGCAGCGGAGGAGCAACAGCCGTCCGGCGATATTCTGTCGCCGTCCAGCGAGCCGCTGGACAACGACAAGGAGCAACAGCAGCCGAGCCAGCAGTGTTACCGCGGTGCACCGCAGGACAGCGAGAATCTGCTTGGACGAGTGTTGGCCGGTAAGCCCCGCGACACAATTTCGATCTGTAGAAACGGAAGAGCGTGCTCGGCTCGAGGACGAGAAGGAGAGTAGATCCGGCCGTTCCTCCCTGGTTCCTCTCGTTCGAGAACGGTGCAGAGGGGTGGACCGGTTGCGTCGCATCGAATCTAACGAATCGGCGGGGGTGGAAAGAGAGAGAAGACGAGAAAAAAAAAAAAAAGAGCGTTCCCAACCTAGCGCGTAGACGAGGATTCAGGTAGGAAGGAATAGAGAAAGAGGCGGTTTCACTTTCCAGCGGGGTTGGAATGTAGGTCGCGGGGCCCGGGACGAGGCTAGTTCGTTGCCCTCGGTCGGCGGCCTTCCACTCGGCGCTCCGGCAATTTTTCTCCCTCTTAGTCGCCCCCCCCCCCTTTCTCCCTCTCTGTCCCTCGAACGCCGCTCTGCCTTCCCTCTCCTCTTTCTGCTGACGGTTCTAGCCTAGATAGTGGAGCCTCTCTATCGCGGGGCTCCCACCCTAGACTTCTCTCTCTCTCTCTCTCCCCCTCTCTCTCCCCCCCTCTCTCCGCCATCCCTCCCCCTTCTAGAACGAGCGAGCACCCGCGGTTATCCATCTCCGTCTGGTTCGAGACGCTTCCACGTACGGTCTCCTTGTCCCGCCTCCCAGCGGCCGTGTCTCGCTCTGGCCTGAACTCTCGGTGAACTCTCGGCTCTCGGCGCTGTTATAGAGAGGCATAAGTCGGTCTCTTTCCCTCGCGGCGGTCCGTAGAACAGGAAAGTAGGTCGGTGGGGCCTTGGCGCGAGGCTAGTTCGTTCACCCTGCCTGGCCCGTAACTGGGGCAAGATGAAATTAACCGAGCGGCCACCTCGCCCCGCCGCCTCCTCTCGCCTTCTCCTACCTCCGTTCGGCAAGTAGAGTGAACTCCGCGACTCGCGTGGCCAATCGCCGCCAGGCCGGTTCAACAAACTCGATCTGGGTCTCCCTGCCGACCCGCTCGTCCCTCGCCCACCCACCCCTCGCGCCTCGCAGAGTAGTTTAGCTGCTACTCGACCAACCTACTCCCACCCACCCGGCTATCATCGAAGGTCACCAACACACTCTGCCCTCCCGTTCCTCACCTTCCCTCCCCCCCCCTCCCCCCGGCCACCCCCCTCGCCTCTGCCTCTCTCTCGTCGCGTAAAAGAGAGACCGATGCGCGCCGCTCTTTGTACAGTTACAACGAGCCCCGTTCATAACCGCTCCCTTCGCCCACCTCTTTGCTTCGCGCAGTGGCCTCCCCTCGTTTTCTATTTTCGAACGGGGGAGCCGCGGTCCACGCTTATTTTTCTGGACGTGCCACCGGACGGCTCGTTTGCGCGCTCCCCGCGCCGCCGGGGGTTAGGTAAACGAGCCTCTAATGAGGTATTAGGCGGCCGGGGTATTACGTGCGTCGCGGGCGGGACGGGGGCGAGGGAGTCGTTAGGGGTGAAGGGTGGCAATTGTCCCAGTTCGAACACTGTGTTCTGGTCCCTTTGGTACGGGAATATGGGTTAGTCCGGGGGCGGGGGGGGGGGGGGAGGGTTGTTTTTTTTAATTACTATCTTTATCGTGCTTTTTCTATCGGGCCTACTGTTTCAGTGATAGATAGTACCGGTCCCCCAGGATCCAAATGTGCCGTAACTCCATAACCGCGGACCATTATATTCTTTGCACCCCGTACATCGAAGTAATTAACATGCGGGCGATCCGTTTCGAGTTGCGTGAGTGCACTCTCTCTCTCTCTCTCTCTCTCTCTCTCTCTCTCTCTCTCGCCGAAGAGAGAGGTTCCCCGTGACGAGAGCGAATACACTCTCGTCGCACGCAACGGGCAGCGTACGCACACAGGCCCGTTCAACCGGCTGAGAATTCTCCTCGCAGGCCCCGTTACGTAACTCCGCGATAGTGAATTACGTGTGGACTACCTACTCGCGGGCCCCACCCCCACCCCCTCCGCTCGGCCCCCTTTCTCTCGACGGTTTCTTTTCCCCGGCGGGGATCTCTCTCTCTCTCTCTC
This sequence comes from Andrena praecox, assembly GCA_963932275.1. Taxonomy (NCBI): domain Eukaryota; kingdom Metazoa; phylum Arthropoda; class Insecta; order Hymenoptera; family Andrenidae; genus Andrena; species Andrena praecox. The sequence continues at coordinate 69,120,687 of OZ010728.1, read as the reverse complement.
TCTCTCTCTATCTCTCTCTCTCTCTTTCCTCCTCCCGTGTCCCCTCGCTCGGAGAAAGTACATTAGCCGCGCTGCTGGACCGTGGATCACTCTCGCTGGGTGCCGCGGAATGCTTTCACCGGTTTCCCCGCGCGCGCGCTGCTCCTCGGCCGCGTTGCATCCGCCCGTCGGTGCACTGACCTGCCTCAAGCAGCGGCGCGCCAGATCCCGAGCGGATCTCCTCATCCGCGCGATAGAAACGGCCCACAGGCGCCTGCACGGCGATCGTAGCCGGGGGCCTCGAGGCGATCTCTCGGGGCCGAGAATGCGCGGCTGATCGCTTCGCGCAGCCGAGGACCGCCGCGCCGCGAGTCGCGTAATTTTAGCAACGGTGCAATCCGCTGACGCAACTCTTCCTTCGGACCTTCTTCGTGCCTCGGCGCACGCGATTCTGGGGGTTACTCGTTGTCGCCGCGGCGATTTCGAAACATCAGCGAGATTCGCACCGCGAGGCGAGCACCGTGCTCCAATGATATTGGCAGACGGGCCCTCGCCACGTGGCTTTTGTACCAGGGGCGGGTCGGAGGCTTGGTTATCCGAACGGACAAGTGGGCATGGTGGTTGGCATATTAGAATCGCAAGCTAGAAGTAACGCAGAAAGTTCGTTCCACATCGCGATCGTTCCATTTCTTTCAACTACCAAGTCGAACCAAGTGCCTTCCAGGTGGCATACGTTCGCAGAATTACCAATCCCTACTAACAGTACTTGTCACCCCGCGCCCTTCTACACGAACCGTTGCCTCCTTTTCAGTAGTACGAGCACACGGTATATCCGCCATGGGGGTCCCTCGCCCTTTTCGAGCCTACAGCAAAGTTTCCTTTGTCTTTCCCCCGCTCAACCCTTCCTCCTCTCGCCGAGAGACCCGCGCTTTTGTCTAATCGCGAAAGGCCACTGGTACGGACACAGCGGAACGTTGGTTCTGGGTTACGCGGCGGGGCCCAGCAGGAAAGCTCGAAGACACACGGGCAAAGGATAACGCGTAGGAGACGGGGCGGGGGGGAGGGGGGGGGGGTAGAAAAAAGCTCGTTTCGACACCGCGCGAAACTCCGTCGGGCATTTTCTAATTGCGCTTGTGCCGACGACTGGCTAACCTCAAAAGCAAGACACACGGGCAACGGCCTGGCCTCCTCCCGGTCCCCAGTGACCTCGATTGATGCGCCGTGTCCTCTCCCAGTCCACGATTACCCTCCTCCCCCCGCGTTGCCTAGGCTCCCTCCTAACCACCCCCACCCCTCCAGCTGAGAGAGGCGCGTTGACTCGACATCGCCCAATCAGGGGCCGGTTCGTCGACTCTCCGAGCTGCTCTTGGGGTCGTTCTAATCTCGCAACGTCCCTACGCCACAAGCCAAACCGACGAGAAGCCCGATAAGAGTACGATCTGCCCTCGCCTCCCACCCGACGCCTCCCCCCATACCCCCACCCCCCCCCCCCCTAATCTGTTCTCGCCTCTTTTTCTCGCCTTTATATATTCCACTCCGGCCGGCTCGAGCCGCGTACAGCGCATCCATCCTCGATTCCTCTTTTTCCCTCCCTCGCGCCTCCACCAGCGCGCCAAGGTGAACAACCTCGAACCGTGTCGTGGCTCTTATCGTTCGCGAGCTTGGACCCTTATCGAGCGAGCGCGCGTCTCGCGCTTCTTCCATGGAGTTCGCTGAACCGCGGGGGAATTCGGTCCGCCACTTGGTCCAGGGTGTGAGGGATTCCGGCGGGTGTGAGGGGCGTTCGTGGGGCCTGTTGGCTGGTGGGGCGGTGACGCTGATGCTCGCGGGAGGGCGCTAGGGGAGGAAGATCTAAATTGCTTTCTTTTTGGGGGCGGAGTGTCGATATTGCAGTGGGGATGTCCGGGGATCCGGATTATTCAAGAGGATGCATTATTGCTGTTCAGAATGGTTTGAAGTCTTTTGTTCGAGAGGAGCGTGAAAACCACGGCCCCACGGGATCTTGCGGTTGGTAGGTGTAGCCCGCCGAAGCGAAGGTGAAAAGGTAGTCACGGCAGCAGTTTCCGTCACGGAAACACAATTCCGTTCCAATTCCCCAGTTTCGAAAATCCTGGCGGCCAGGTTTGCGACAGCCTGTCCTTCGCCGCTTGGGTATCTCACAGGCCAGAAACTTTCGAAGCTGGCTTGAGAACAGGACACCGCGAGCTGCATAATTTCCCATCACGGTTGCAATCGCTCGTCTTCGAAGTGATTCACGATTCGACGGTCGCTTTCACCGATCGTGCTCGATGCTAGAGGTACAAAGAAGTCGTAGACACAAAGAAGCGGCCGGCTACCTGTTGGCTCCATGCAACTGCGAATCCTAGAATCTCCTCCGTTTGCGTTCCCGTTGGGTTTGCCAGGGCCTCTCGCATCCTTGCGCGAGAAACGGAAGATTAAAATTAGCATCGGGAGATTAAAATAAGTGATCGTATTGCTCTATGGATCTTCTCCAACACCCCCGAAGCTACCGTGCCTCCGGACTGAGACAGACAGATCGACTAACTTTTACGCGTGTCCCATTGCAGGCTTGTGTTCTTGAATGGAAATAGCGGAGATGAGATTGAAAAGCGAGACAGACAATCCGCACGACCCTCAGAGAGCCTTGCCTCCTTTTCCCACGCTTTTTTTTTCCAGCGTCCTTCCTCGGACGCTGGAAACGTGTTTACGTTAACGCCTGGATGATCTGACCCAGTTCCCTATTTCCCTTCGGCTGCGTGCGTGGTCAGTGAAATGGGAGAAGTCTCACTCACGGCTCGAACTAACCGCGTTTCGTGCTTCTGGACAATCGGCACGAGGAAAACATGGGAAAGTAAGCAACCGAGCTTGGGGCCGTAAGGTAGTTTGTCTCACTCTGTTCCCAGTCATCCTATTGACGATTGCACGGAGGCCTAAAGAGCATCGAGTCACTTGCATATGTAAAGTGCTACTGCCACTTCGTACTTCAATTAATATCAATACTCGCGCATACATTGCGGTTGATCGTAAATGCTGTATATGAGCGCGCCTTCTCACAAATTTCACAATTTTACGACCCAGGCATAGGATCGGTGCTTAACGTATCGATTTGTTGTGCCATTTCTTTCATGCAGCTTTCAGAGGGCTTTAAAACTATTCACGCCACGTGGATTTGCGCGTGGAGCAGTTGATATTTCCACTATAGCGTGTACTCGGAATGTCAATGGGAGTTTAGTCGGTCGGCGTAGGAGCCACTGTCAACGTGCAACAGCCTGGTGCATTGTCCTCTATCTTTTTTATCCTGCGCCAGTGTGCGCCGATCGGGTAGTCACGGTTCACCGGGAAGAAAGTAAGAGTGGTTTGACCAGGAAGTTAAAGCATTGGCGAAGGCGGTCCGTCTGGATACCGATGAAAGGGAAGTGCAGACTGAGGAGTGATTTCTCTCTCTCTCTCTCCCTCTGTGCTCAGGCTGCTCTCTGCAGATTCATACGTACTTAGGACTTTCCCCCTGTTTCCCACTACTTTACCGGACGAGACAGAGTTTCTCTCTTGACAGTCGTCTCGATATGTTAGAAGTATAAAATACGCTAAATGTCGAGGTAGAGTTTGAGGACCTGCGCTTTGAAGGTGCATCGTCTATTCGACTATAAGTAAGTAATAACTTAGGGATATAAGTGAAGAGATGGAGGGTAGGCAAGGTTTTCATGATTCTCTCCCTTGTATCTGTAACGCGCTACAGTAGAAGTTACACGGCGCTAATTCCAACCTCCTCGATCACAATAATTATCCCCATGCATCTAAAAATAATAATTATCGAGCTTCCCCATCGCGTGCGTCCGCCGTCTCCAGTTCGCGGGTCAGACGAATTCCCAGTGTCAAAAGACGACGCGCTATATCCAGCAGATTCTCCCACATTGAACGCACCAGATCGACCTAGCCCAGGAATAGAACAAACGATCGAGTAGACGATCCCCCGCGAATTTCACGGAAATTCGAACAAGCTTCGCGATTACTCGCACAGTCAACCCCCGGAAACTCGGTTGAGGAGCGGGTTATGGACGAGGGGGGTGGATGGGTGGGCGGCTGGAGGGGCAGGGGGTGGCAGCCGCTAGGGCAACGACCTCTGACCCACCAGCCAGCCCTGGTATTGCTACCCCCTCCCAGCCGACAGCTGCTAAGTATAGCATTTCCACCAACCTGTCGCCCCTTTGCTACAGATATTATATCTACACCGTGCCCACCGCCTCTCTGCCCGTCCCTCTCCGCGAGAGTACGGTAATTTTGTCCCCTTACCGCTTTATCGCTTCGGCCGCGGCGTCGCAATTTGGGAGCTCTCGCTGTTTCCCTATCCACGCGCTCGAAACTCGCCGGAGCCTGGGGACGCGCGTCACCAAACAATCGTCGCCCGGGGGACCTCCTTTGACAGGGAGATTTGCGGGCGGCAAGGATCCGCGGGGGCGTAATCGCGAAAAGTAGCCCAGCCGCGATTGAATTTCCACGAAGCACGGCGGCGTCCATTGTTCCGCAGCTGTGGACGTCTTTGCAGGATGGTCGTTTCTTCGAAATGAAGAGGGCCCGAGGTCTTCTGTTCGAACGGGGGAGCGTGAAACGGAATTACGCACGGTTCAACTCGGGGTAGAGGGAATGGGCGAGTCGGGATGCTCGAGACGGGATCGGAACTGCCTTTCCTTATTTTTCCGAAGGTAGGAGCTGTTCCGTGCGATTCTAATAATATCGTAGGCAGAGATGGGCAAAAAATTATTTGAAATAACAATTTGTGTGCGAAATTTTTATTTCAAATAATTTTTTGCCCATCTCTGATCGTAGGAAGCTTTACTTTTTTTTGGCAAGGTCTGTGAAATGTTACTTTTCAACGGTTCTACTATCGTCGTATCGAGATAATTTCATTATTCTGATGAACAGACCGGGGATTTCGAGAACTGAACGGTGTGCTATATTTTTTTCAACATGGAGCCGTGGTGCATTGCACGCGATGGTGCACGTAGAGATTCACTCTCAGCCACCCACAACTCCTGTCCCCGCGAACGTGTTCTGAGTAACGGCTGTGAAAAAGAGACGACGCCCGCCCGACACCCCGGAATCTCTCCACAATAGGCTGCTCCACAAATCAGAAGCACGTGCACCGCCACAAAGCGCTGAGAAGCGCGGCACGCGTCGCCACGCTATCACAAAAGTCTTCCCCGCCCGGATAAAAGCTTCTTCGCGATAGTAATTATCGTAATTCACCGGGCCGTGCGTGGTCCGGAGAGGCCATTGCAACGCGGGGCTAGGGGGCGGCGGGGGACCGGCAGGGAAAAGCGTCGAGCTTTCCACCCGGCAGTTCCATCGCGGGCCGCGTAGTGGGAGCAGGGTGGAACGGCCTCAATAACGTAAATTATCCCGCCAAACGTAGGCGGACCTGTGCACAGGGTGTCCGAAGATACACGGTGTACCGCGAAGTCGAGCTATTCCTTTCGACAAAATAGGGGAGGGTTGCCTATATCGTACCACTTAAGACATTCTAAGTTATATTTCATATTTGGTACTAATTGGAACGGAAATGACTATTGGATATTGGAGCTTGGTCTTCTAGGCACCTACTATTATATGCTTAACCTTTTGTTCAGAACAAATTAATTTGTTATTAATCTTTTTGTCACATACTGTAAAAGGTACGATTTAGGCAACCGGTCTCCTAAATCGTACCTGAACTAAAAATAGTGTCAATAACAAATAGAGAAGAAACTATTCAATATGCAGTAATGATTATTATAGTATAGTTACATATACATATGTATATGAATCACACACAGGCCGCAATAAACTATGTATATGATATATGTGCATAACCTATATAACACACGAGTTGTCAAATCCTACTGGTACGATTGTAGTGGTACGATTTAGGAAACATGATCAATTTATTTATAAATATAAATTTAAACTTTATAATGAATGTAATATGTACTTAAAATGAATGTAAAATATTTTACATTAAACCCGCGTTTAGAGAAATACATAAATACAGGAGAAAATTGCATTGTTTGATTATTATCAGCTAAAATAAACTGGTAAAAAGTTACATCAATCATACCTGATTTTTTTAAATGCTCGTAGCACGCACAAAATAGGGTGTAAGCTCGAAAAGTTTTGTTTCTATTTCTTATTTCGCATTTACTTGATAGTTTTATCATCAGACGTCGTTTGTATTCATTAATTTTTGAGAAATTGATGCGGTACGATTTAGGTGACCGGTACGATATTGGCAACTCTCCCCTACGTAGGAGAAGATTGACAACATATTCTCTGCTCAAGCCTTCATACCTATTCCGGGTTCCGTGACATATGTTTCGATAAACTTCAGTCCACGATCTATAAATTACTCGGGACATGTTTAATTAGAAGGCACAAGTTCCCAGCACAAAAGAGGGGTTGCGCATACTTTCGGGAACGATCTCGAGAACGGAGGCAGGTTATTTTACACCTTCGATCCATTTCTCCCCGGCGTATCACTTGCTTCAGAATTGTTCGCCATCTATTTCAAGACACCCTGTGTATCCGTGTCGAGTGGCCCCCGCGAAAATAGCAGAACCATGGACCGTCCGAGAGAGGCAACTGAGCACGAGCGAGTAGGAGAATCGTGATCCCCACATGGGGGCGGGGGAGAGAGAGAAGCGTTGAAGGGGGGGTCAAGAGGCGAATAGTAGGGGGCGAGAGAAAGAGAGATCCGCTGGCCTAGTTAGGGTGAGTGCTACCCTCGCCGGTCAACGACCCCGCGACCTCGGGCGCTCGCAATCCGAGCGACTCCTCGACCACCCCCCCCCATCCCCGTCCGCACCGACGAGCGTCACTTTCCGCGCGCATTTTCCTCGGCCTGATTAGACCACTGGGAGCAGGTTTCCTACCCCGATAATTCAGCCTCTTCTGAAGTCCTTGCGCTCGCGTGCGATGGAAATAGAGGGTCGTGGCCAGGAGGGGTGGGCGAGGAGACTTTTCTGCGGGCAGTCTTGTCAGTTCTTCTCTGGCATTTTATTTTGGCAGTAGGGCACATTGGAAATATTAAGACACCCTGGCATACGTGGCCATTGATGCTAGAGAGAATAGTGTGCCTTAATTTTAAGTGCCAGCAGCTGATAAATTTTGCTAAAGAAATGGGACTTTAGTATTCCAGGCACTGGCTTGAGAAAGTAGGCTCGTAAATGTACCAGAAAGTGTTTACACGAGCCCCAAAAGAACCGCGAAAAGAGATATTACGAAATCAGTTCGAAACGGCATGTACGCGCAGGTAATGGATCGTTCGCGAAACCAAGGAAGAGAAAGTAATTAACTCTTTCACTCTCGCTAAGACCCTCCAGTTGGGCAATATATCACCCAGCTCGTTCTCGCCTCGAGTGCTGTTCCATCTGATTTTCCAGCCGGCTGATGAAAAAAAGAACGTTTTTAGGTAAAAAGTCCCCTCAGAAAAGGGAAAAGGAACGCGTCCCAGTGACTTCGAAATTAGGAGGTGGCTGGGCTGGGCACCGCTGAAAAACTGAAACATTTTACTGCTTTTTATGCGCTCTGCCCTTTCGTTAATCCGCTTTCGCGTCGACGCTGTTGAGGATCAGGGAAAGAAAGGGGCATAAAAAAGGGAAAGGGGTACGCGACTTCCTCTAATCCTTTTGCTTTTTGCGCGTTTACGAGCGCCACGTCTTTGGGCCGTGTTTTATTTGACGAAAGTACGGCCCGGGGGCAAAGAAATTGACTTTGCGACTTGCGAAGAGGCACAGGGCATACTTTTTAAACCCGTTAGCGGCCCTCGAAGGCTTACCCCTTTTTTTACTGACCGATATTGCCACGCACGGCGAACCCTTCCCTTTTTTTTTGTACATAGGTACAGTTACGGTCTCGATAGGGATTGTCCACCCTTTCGCTTTTTCACCGTTAACGGACGGATTAGCCAGGGACGTTCCTTGGAACCCTTCCGTCCATAAATCAGCGATTCTTCCTTGGAAAACGTGTACACGGCTGCGTTGTTTGGACTCCAGCTTCTTTTTACTGCCGCACAAATTTTTATCGCTGGTACCCCGTGAAATAAAAAGAAGGGTTGCCGTGAAGCTTCTGTTCCTTAGAAAACCTAAGACGGCAGTCGAATTTCCCAAACTCTGCTTGGAGCTTGGAACTGAATTCTGAAAAAATACACAATAAGTCCTGTCATAACCAACAGGAGTCATCTGATTCCTCTAGATAAGCCACATGAAAAGTGTGACGCGTATGCTCGTGCGAGGCTTTGTTCCCAAGAAAGTCGAGTTCGAAAGTTCATAGGTCACGCGGGCGCCTCAACTGCGCCTTAAGCCGCGCTCCCACTTGTTGAAACACATCACCTCGAACGAGTCCCTCCGAAATCATTTATTCGCAAGATCGCGTGGGTGTATCTCACGAACTGCGTGATCCTCGAACCGAGACATTGCACCCCGCGAAGGAAAATTTAAAACGTCATTTCGCACGCGTGAGAAACGGCCGGGCCCGCAAGGACGCTCTTCGAAATCGCAAAAGTGGTTCACCGAAAGGAGCAGGCTGCACGGGGCCGCGCATCGCGATTGCATCGGCGTAGAAAGTAAATTAACGGCCTCGGCGAATGTGAAAGTCGTGCCATTTCGCACACTTTCCACAGGCGGGTGCGTTAAACCCGGTCCCATCCGTGCTTTTGTAACGCACGCGCTCCGACCGTCGCGAATACGTTGCGCAACCCGCCTGGCTCGTTTCTCGATCGTTATTAATTATTGTAACCGACTCGCGGCCCCAAGGACGATCTCCTCTTACAATTAGTCCCACCGCGGTTCGTTCACCCTGATTTATGCACCGTTATCAGACAGCGATCACGAGGCGCTTAACGCCGGCTGTTATCGTTTCGCTTGCTTCTGTTACTGTTCCAACAAGTACTCGAAAACCGGGACAGTTGGTATTGTAGAAATTCGATGTGAGTCTCTGCGTGGGCTTGAATCCACCCTTGCTTTCCTTACACCCTCCTGTTTCTTCAACTCTCCTCTAACGTATAGGTAAGAAATATATTTGGTGACTGTGGAGAGGTTCTGCTTTAAATACCCAGGGATCACACTTTCGTGAATATCTACCACAGATGGGCAAAATTTTTATTTAAATAAAATTTCGAAAAACGAATAGAAGTTACAAAAATTATTCGTCATTCGTTCCTTATCCCGAGTTAGCTTGATACGATACATGACGAATCATTTTTTTTTAAATTTATTTCTTATTCGAACTATTATTTAAATAAAACTTTTGGCTATCTCTGATTGCTACGTTCCCCCCCGGGAAGACACTTCGGTACACAATGCCTCCATTCCTTCTCACAATATTCCAATCTTCTATAAGCAAAGTGTCTCGATGCATCCCTGTTTAAGGCAGGATACCACCTTCGCACTTAAAAAAAATTGAAAATTTTTTTTGTTCTCAAAGTACTCTTTCAAGTGTATAGAATCGAAATTCATTCATTAGAAAGGTGACCGGAACCTTTTTCTTGTGTAAAAACCGGATTGGAACAGATATATAAATCTATATAAAACTTTAAACGCGTTTTTCTCGAAACGATGTTTTCCAAATCGGCGTGTCAGATTACTCCTATAATTTTCATCCGATTGACTTGAAACTTTGCACAATTCTTCCCCGTGGTGTAATCTAACGATGTACGTAGGACTTTTGCTGTAGCGTTGTTATTTTTCTTTTGGTGCGCAATTTTATAAATTTCTTTAAACTTTTTTACCCTAAAAAAATTGACCTTTTTGTTCAAATGGCCGCCATTTTCTTAAAAATCGAAATTTCGTAAAATCCCTACGTACAGCATTAAAAAATATTGTTGCCAATAGGAACATTCTTTGGTTTTTTTTCTAAGAGCCACGTACAAAGCGGAATTTGACACGCCGCACAGTGGGGCAAAGTGACAAATTTTGTGTCAAAAACAAAGAACTTTTGATAGAAATGAGATAGAGCGATGATTTTTTTTTTTGTTACAGCTGAAACATTGCAGAATAAGGGAAAATTGCCGAGATTATGGTACGAACGTTTTTTCACTGTGAAAATTTGTGTTAAACTTGAAATTTTTCAACAAAATTGTGATTAATCCAATACCATGCACGGTAGGATTTTTTTCATGACATGTTGGACCTCATTTCCTGTAGATTTTGTCACGCTGATTTCAAATCCGTTCGCAAAATTTGTCTACTACCTCAGGATTTTGAAAAAAATCGATTTATGTGAAAGACTAATGAAATCATATTTTTTTCGTTGAAATGATTTGATAACCCACTGGTTTGAAGGTATATTGTATTCCCATATATGGAACACAATCAAAATAAGAATAATGAAGTATTTGAATGTTTTTAGTTACTTACAAAACAGTTCACATCTCGTGATCACTTGACGTGCCAGTGACCAGGACAGCGATACGTCAAGTGATCACGAAATGTGAACTGTTTTGTAAGTAACTAAAAACATTCAAATACTTCATTATTCTTATTTTGATTGTGTTCCATATATGGGAATACAATATACCTTCAAACCAGTGGGTTATCAAATCATTTCAACGAAAAAAATATGATTTCATTAGTCTTTCACATAAATCGATTTTTTTCAAAATCCTGAGGTAGTAGACAAATTTTGCGAACGGATTTGAAATCAGCGTGACAAAATCTACAGGAAATGAGGTCCAACATGTCAAGAAAAAAATCCTACCGTGCATGGTATTGGATTAATCACAATTTTGTTGAAAAATTTCAAGTTTAACACAAATTTTCACAGTGAAAAAACGTTCGTACCATAATCTCGGCAATTTTCCCTTATTCTGCAATGTTTCAGCTGTAACAAAAAAAAAAAATCATCGCTCTATCTCATTTCTATCAAAAGTTCTTTGTTTTTGACACAAAATTTGTCACTTTGCCCCACTGTGCGCCGTCTAACGATGTTCCTCCAAAGGAGTGTATTTTGGCGCCACCTACAAGAGATTATTTTTTACTTTTTCAGTTTCAAAAAATGTGTAATTACAGATTAAAGTTACATTAATGAATGACTGAAACCGATTTTGTTTCTGCGCATTCTTTGTATGCAAAAAAAATTCATGAAAAACGCCTCCAAAATCGCAGTCAAAGGTGGTATCCTGCCTTAAACGCTTCAAACCCCTCGTCGCGCCGTTCACGCGTCCTCGGTCGATTACAATAATCCGCAGACCTTAATCGAAGGCGTTAATCGAGACGCGGAAAAATGCCCGGTGTTGGGGGATGCGGGGGGGGGGGGGTGCGGGGAGGAAGGAGGATAAAGGAGCAAATGACGTGCGATCGTGGAACGATTATCCTCGTTCGATGTCGACGAACCAACACTTGTGCTTGGATTCCGGCTTCGAAGGACGCGGTAGGCGCCGATCCGCGACCAACTCCTCGCGATCGGCCGAGAAATCGCCCCGCGTTGCCACCGTTTCGCGATTTTTCTCTCTCCCTTTCTCTCGCGCGCCGACCAGCATTGCGTCTCGCTCGCTACTCGTCCAGCCAGCCGCTTGTGCAACATGCAAATGCATTGCTAACGGTTAATCGTGAACGGTGACTAAGTTGGCCGCCGACAACGGGACACTGTGCCACGATCATTGCACCTTTTTTTCTCCCCCGCGCTCGCATATTTTCGCTGGTAATAGCACGCAGCCACAACGAGCGGTCTTCTTTAATTAGAGCGGCGATAACTGGTTCGATCGTTCTCCCCTTCACCGCGGTCGATGGCTTTTCGTTTCTATCTGAAACGTTCGATCGACGGATAACGGGATATCGTCGTTGAACCGATCTACGGAGGCGGGATGGTTCTCGCAACAGTTGCGAACAGTTTTGTCCCGCGAATGCAGCGTTCGCCGCTTTTCTTTTCGCTGGCGATACGCTGCGAGTTCTGCGGGTGTGTTGGTTGGGGATTTTTTGCGAGGGAGCGCGCAATCGCGGCCGAGGGTTTTCTACGGCGAGAGATTGGAAGGGACATTGAGAGGAAACCGCGAGGCTCTCTAACTGTAACGTATGCAGAAAGGAGGAACAGCGCGAGCAGGATCTCCGCAATTAGTTTCAGTGTTATTTTAAGGTGTCGATGACTCTTCCGCCGCTAATTTAGCCGCGCTTCCGATTCTTCTTTTCCGTCACGCGCGTTACAGGAGAAGCTGACTCACTCGGCGTCGATTCAGGTGACGAATCACGGCGCTCCTCGCTCTCGGAATAGACCGCGATGCCACGTTTTTTTCCTCTCCCTGAAAAAAAAAAAAGGGGCGTAGGGTCATCCTCTTCGTCCCAGGGGTGCCGTTTCACGCCCACGCGCTCGCTCTCTTTGGCACACGTGGCTGACCCGCTAGAAATCAGCCCCTTGATTTCCCAATCTCCCTTCCTAATTCCATTTCCGCCGTTAAACTTATATCGAAGCGAAACAGTTTCTATTTGCGCAGCAACGTTGTCGAAATCGTTCTATGAAACACGCCCGTCGAATTAAAACATTAATTTCAGCGGCGGTGGCCGGTGACCCGTCAATATTAAACCCAGAAATCGATTCTCGCCACTGCATCCGGTAATGGAAAAATCACGAGCGGAATATCCCGACTCTCGTAGAGCTTGCTCGGAATCGCGGAGATAGAAGTAACGGGGAAATCGGCTTATATTAAATTTCCCGGCTTTACAAGACAGATATCTCGGAGTGTAATAAAGATACCACATCCCTCTTCCCTCTTCCCTCTCCCCGTCCGCTCGTTCGACCCCAGAAATCCCCGGGGTCGGTGGTATCGGGTCGCCAGGCCAACGAACTCCCCGCGATCCCTAACCCAGTCAACCGCGGCACAGATCCCACGTAGCAACCCCCCTCACTCCCTCCCGCCGTTACCCCCGTCCACAGCGCGCACCCCCGTTCGTCCTGGTGGTCCTGTTTATGCGTTGCCCGGAACATCGATTGCAGGCGAATTAGAACACGCGTGAAACGGACCAAGCGGGTAATTCGGGTATCGCGGAGTTGCGGGGCTGTTGCTCGTTCCGTCTCGATTCCCTCCTGGCTCCCGATTATTTTTCCACGGGCACATTACTTTCCCCAACTTTCGTCCAAGCGGCGTCAATTTCCCCCTAGCACGCCCCTGTCCGCCATGCTCGCCTAAACATTTTACTCGACGAGCAGAACGGATCGTACCCTCCCGTTCCGAGCTGCTCCACGAGGGAAATTGTCAAACGTCCAGGGAAGAAAGTAAAAGTCCCACGGTCCCCGCTGCCCCCGCGGACGAGGGGGCTGGATGGGAGACGACGATTCCGCGGTCGGCTCATTGATATGCAGCGGGAGGCCCGGCGAGTGCAGTTTTCACTTTGCACAATCGGGGCGTGCGCGTGCGTTCGGTGAGTAGGATCAGCTCAGACGCGCTAGAGTTTCATCAAGAGTGCATTATGCAACTATTTCATTAACGCGCCGCCGAGGGTCTTCGACCCGGCCGGGAATAGAAGCGGCCGGACGGAGAAATAAACGGGGCGGGAAAAGAGTAAACGGCGTGTCGGAGGGCTTTCTCTATTCGCGGTTGGCCACCTCTTATCCGCCGATCGATCTGCCATTTCGCTCGTGTGTAACTCGCACACCCTCGATTCGTGCACTCGTTTCGCCTTCCGTCCCCTTGCGTAACGCCCGTCGCGATTGCGTGCTGCGCCGCGCTGCACACGATGCACTGACCGTTCCGTTAAATGGCACCCGTCGAAGGAATTTCATCTGCCCCCCTGCCCCGGCCACTTTCCACCGGATCCTCCACCGCGCCGGAGCTTTGCCGCGCGTGAAAGTCCCATGCTTTCACCCTGATAAGACACCTGGCGGGAACTTGACGCCTACTGATACGTTTCCTGGAGCTTGGGAAGCATTGGGTGCATAACTGGCTCGGGAATACCGTGGGCGTTGAATGATCTACTAGCTCCAGGACCTAGACTCTTACCGACTGGGCGTCTTAGAAAGTAACCAATTTCCATTCGAAGCCTCACTTTTTCCTGGATCCCAGTGACTGTTCAGACAACCCCTATGAACCTAGATTCCACTTATCCGAGAACCTGTCCCATCGTGCTAATTGCGTGGCCGTTGGAGGTGTGCCTAGATCGGCCGATATTTTTCAGCGACGCCGAAGAGAGGAGAGGGTGAAAGGGGGACCGAATAGCGGCCCGAGGCGTCTTGTAACCATGAAGTTTACAACACGCCACCGTCGTGCTTTCACTTTCCGAGAGGCAACCGATTGACATCACCCGAGCCGCGTTGTCACTGTTGCGCCCTCGATCGCCTCTCCGTGGATCCGTCCGCCACTTCCGGTATGCCTGGCAATCGAATTTAGTTGGTCGTCCGGTCAGCCTCTCCCGATGCGACTCAACCGACGAATCAAATCGACTTAAACGGTTCAATTAACCGGCTCATTTGTCGAATCGTCCGCATCTGGCTCCTCCCCCGTCGCTCTCCTCTGTCGCTCTAAACGCGGCCGACTTAATCGAGCCGTTTCCGCGAAACGGCTGGACCGTGCGATCGGAGGGCAGTCGGGGCGATCAGTGGCTATTAGAACTCGCCCTCCGCTCAGATTAACCTACCAGGTGTATTGAGAGTTCGTTAAGCACCTCGCGGTCTATCGTGACTTCTATTTTAGAGCGCAGCCTTCAGGATCGATCGAGCTCTGTCCATGCTCATCTCACATGTGGCTCCTCGAGGCCATGCAAAGTAGGGAAAAGGGCATCGGTCCTCGGTCGATGGCGTTTCGTCACGAGCGAATTTATGTAAGCCCGCCGTTTTACATAAGGCCTGCGCGCGTTAGTTTCCGCAACGCTCTCGACCAATTTAACCGCGCGTTGACGTAACGACTTCGCACTTTTAATCTCCTTGATCTGAAATTCGTGCACGCGACCTCAAAATCGAGCGCTGCCATTCGCGCGCGGCCCAAGCGGCGAACGATCGGGGATTAAGAGTTTCGGAGCCGGCCGCGTAATCTCTATTGAATCGCTGTTCGCCATTCTCACGGGAAAGGTGCCATTGCGCATGCGATCATTTTGGTTCAGAAGTCTGCGTCTCCACGACTCATCCTCGCTGACACTCTTCCCCGCAGAGGGTCAAGATAAAGTTCGCAGCGAAAAGGTACGCAGAGGGGAGGCGGGAGGGAGAATTGCAAGCGAGTATCGAGGTCGTTCTCCGCTCCACTTTTCCTCGGGCGGCGATATTAAAAATTAGCGCGTCCACCCTGCGATTAAAGTGGCGATCGGCGAAGGATCGTGGGGTGGTATCCACCCTTGGCGAGAACGAGGGGTCTGGGGCCGTGAACCCATGGTGGACGATCCCCGAGGATCCTCCGGACGCGATTCTGCCCCGTTTCGCGGCGGGTGCACGCGCGTGCTTGCGCGATCGGAGGAGAAAGGACGCGCGTTCAATCGTCTCTCGCCCTCTCTCGTTCTCTCCTCTACGCGTTAGCCTCCGTCCTCGTTTAGCCACAAGCCGGTCCTTCTCGATCTTTCCGCGCGGACGCATGCGTCAGTGATCTCCCAAGGCCTTCGCGCATTAACGCCGAGCGCTGTTTGCTTCGTCCCACTTTCCTCAGCGCCCGGTCAACGACCCCGCTGGGTAGGTGAGTTTCCAAGGTGCACCAACACGTACGCGCGTCCCCCGATTCTATTCCATTCGAGAACACGTTGCCCCAGTGCCTCTCAAGCGACTCTGTTTCACTTTAGGATCGATGGTGTCGCGTGGGTGTCGAGCGGGTGGGGGGCTTGAATTTCAGGGTTCATCTCGGCATCCGCGCGGAGTTTCGATTCGGGTTACTTCGGCTGGACTTTGGAACTCGAGGTTCCTGTAAGTTCCGAGGGCTAAGTTCCGAAGCTCTCTGAGGGAGTTGGCGATATGGACTTGATTCGAGGTAACTTTCGCACGGAGAGTTTGTGCCAGAGTAGCGCAACTAGGGTGGAAGCCGGGCTTTGGTTTGGGTCAGTTCAGGTGGACTTGGGGAACGGGGCGACTCGAAGTCCGTCGAACTAGAGCTCTGCGCGACTTGCAATATCATTGAACCGATTTTCTTTCATACTGTGGGTTGGTATTAGAGAAAAGGAACAACTCAGAACCACAAACAGGTATGTTGCTCGTCGTCGTCGTCGTCGTCCTCGGTGAACTCTTGGCGTGGAAGTGCTTTAAGCTTGCGCCCGAGTCGATGAGAACTTTGTTAGAACTAATGTGAAGTTAAAAAAAAGGAAAATATGGGGAATCATAAGCGTAAGTACACAAGGGGCAAGAAAATCGCGGGCGCCTTTGCACGCGAGCGAGAAATCGCGAAATGGTTCAGGCGCGATCCGTCGCGAGGCGCCACTGTCCTTTCGCGAATCCCGTGGCGCGAGTCGGTACGACAGGAAATTCGCGACTCGTGGGTCGGTATCGAGATGCGTGAATTCCTCCTGATAACGTTATCGGTTAATAGATACCGGGAGGACCAATTTCGGGCGGCTGGATTGTGGCGGGCTCTTCGAATTCCCATTGTAATCCCTTCACAAAAGCGAGGTGAGGGTTCGCCGGCTACCTGGGGAGGCAAACGGTCAGGTACAAGGGTGCTTCCACGAAGGGAGTCCTTTTAACTGTCTAATACCCCTCGTTTGGAGTTAGATACTTAATTTCATAATGGTGCCTCTTAAAACTCCGACTGACAGGGTAGCAGAGCTTGTAGCTTCATTACAGGTAGAAGAAACGTTTATGGTTTCGCGAAGAAGTTTCGTTTTATTTGCGGAACGAATGGCTTAAGCCTTTCGCTGTAAGCAGCTATTATGGCGATGGTATAATCACTCTGAAGTCATTTGTACCTGCTCAGTGATTACACTTATTCGCGCAAATGTTTTCATTTGTACAGTAGTCGATAGTAAATCGTTGAGAATGTATTATCTTTTCTCAAGTCGTTCAATCGAAGTGGAAGTTGGGCTAGAAAGGGTACACCAAAAGAATAGAAGTTTCCCGGAGTACGTAAGCTCTGCAAAAGTGCAATGCTTCTATTTTCGTCAGATGAAGAGGAAATTGTCAAAGCAGCCCCGCGTTATCTCTAAATTCCCTTCTATATGGCATCTATTCTTGGGTGGATCGGCGCGGTGTGCTCCACTTGAACGCGCGAATATAAAAGCGCGATGCCGATGTGTGCGACGGTGACAGCGAAACGGGAATACCGAAAACAAAGGTGACGTTATGTTCGGCGGTAGATGAAGCTTCTCCCATAAAACCGCAATAAAGATTCGCACCACTCTGACGTTTATCATTGACATCACAATATTGCTCGCCCATTAACGTGTCGTTTACTAACTGTGACATAACGTTTTTCTGTTACAGGTAAGTCGAGCTTCGTCTTCCAGCCGTGCAACTGCGCGAGCCGTAAGTAATCTCTGGATTAATCGCGGATTTAGCGATTGACGCGAATCTCGCGCAAAGCCAGCCAGCGCCAGGCTGTCGTATAAATAGACGGTCGTTGCGTCAAAGTCAAGCCCCACGGAAAGCTTTTCGCTAGCAATTAAAGATCAATTGAAATCCGCTTTCGATCGGTAAACAGCTTAGTTATCAAAGGGAAAGTTAGCGCCAGCCAAGGTATCTCGCTGGTAGCAATCGCAGGATCTTTCCCAATTACGATGGTCAGCGTAGCTTGCCCATATCAGCTTAGCCATCCATTGGTCCCTTGTTACCGGCATTTCGCCCTCAGTCGGATCATAAAAATGCTTGGGAAAACAGAGACCCGTGCGTCATCAGTTCTACGCAGGAAGCGGGCACAAAAGAGCACACGTACGGTATATAGAGCCGAGAAGGGTCACTTAGAACAGGCAGAATCGCGTGGGTATGCCGACGCTTGCGCAAACAGCCGCTCGCCCCATCCCCGGCCCACCCCGCCCGCCCCCCTCCCCCATTCATGGACATCAACCCCCGAGTACGCGCTGCCTACCACCAGCCGCCAACAGTGCCCGACACGTTGTCATTAGCGTTGGTATGTCAGCGATCGTGGCGTGCGATGATCCGGGCGACAGAGAGACCTCTTATCACACCATGAACCCCGCGGGAGGCCTTTACCCCATAGACGTCTGCGAGGCGACCATCTCGATCACCGAGACGCAGAATCCCGACAGGCGTCGTCAGCATGCCAAAGGTTCGTCATTCTTTCTCTTATCGACGATACCTCTGTGTCGTTTCTCCCTGGGATTGGCGCCTCAGGGGTTCGAAGCTGACCTTCGGTTACAGTAGGGTGTTAATTATGGGGGGGGGGGGTGGGGGGGGACGTGATGATCGAACGGGAAATGGGATGAAGATTTTAGGAAACAATGGGTGGTGTGTTTGGGTCTGTTTATTTTTCGATGGCGGAGGGAATAGGTAGTTGGCCAGGGTGCGACAGGGTGTTTTTGATGCGAGATTCGAGATTATTCCGTGGTGCTTGGGAGTTAGTTTCGTCGTTGAATCTTGTTCCGCGCAGGGTCCAGGGCATATGGACAGATATATACAGTGGGGCAGGCTTTGGTGTATATTGCAAACGGTATAGATTGCAGGAGTCAGTGTTATTACGCGTGTAAAGAATCTTTGTTGATCAGCATCAATTCCCTCTTGCTCGTTTAACCATCACTGTAGGATACTTATAATAGCTCAGCCAATCTCAGTACATCTCTATGAAAATAGTATTGCGGCGGCATCCAAAGAATAGTTAACGTAACGACGATGGCTGTGTAGCATCGTCTATTTGCGACGAAGCTGGTAGTCGAGTAATCGTTGGGGGCTGAAGGAGGAAGCTGCGATGATGTAAATAAATTCTCTCGCATGGTTGGCGATCCCTTGGATATTCCCGGGATCGTTTCGCATATGCAGCTACCCCCCTTTCGCCGGGGAAAGCTTTGACACTGAGGCGTATCGATTTTTCCGCGAGCAGGGCTCACGTGCTCATTGACATTGACATTGCCCGCTACCATGGCCAGCCTATCCGCCACCTAGCGCCCGCGAACCGATGCGTACCTGCCTAACAACTTCGAGAAACCTCTGCCCGATGGCGCTGGGATCGTTCTCGATTCACTGGCCGTAGTGTCCCGCGGTAATTTCCTCAAGTTCAGCCGCGTTCACGCAGGAAAATGACCCGTGACCAGCGCAACGTCGCTAGCTCCATAGGGGCCCTTCTATTGGGACCCTCGAAGTAGACTTTCGGGACTCGTTTATGGCGATTCTGTTACGTTTAAGGCTTGATTAGGCGGCGCACGAATTAATCCCCGAAGGTATTTCAGTGTTTTCGGCTTTCAGCACTTGGGTAGCTTGGGTACTTGGGTGAAGGGAAGTTCATCTAATTAGGGATTAGGGGATTAAAGGGTGTTCTCGTTAGGATGAGGGCTATCTCGTAAAGAAGTAGGTACATACTTTGGGTGTTTAGCTAGCTGGGGAACTGAGAATTAAGGATCCCTTAGCTGCCTATGTAGTTTAGGGAAACCAGCGCTCCACGAGGCAGCCTCCTTCGCATTCTACTGTGATCGAGTTCTAAGAGTGATGCACAAGTTCCGTTGTCTTTCCTTCAGCTGATAAGTTGATCTTGAGTAGCGTCCAGCCGAGTGAAAATTTACGGATGACAATGGAGAAATCGCGAACGATGGAGGCAAATAGGTCGTAGTGACGTGCCCGTTCTTGCGTCGCGGTTTGTTTTCGTGGAACAAGAATGTGCCGATGGCCCACATTTTTAACGGCACGATGGATTTCCCAACACGGCCTGGCCGAAACGCGCAACGGGGTCATTACGCAACGGTTTACTTCTCTTTATCCAGACTAGAGCCCTGGCAGCATTACATAAAAGCATTTATCTGTCAGGAGCCAAGCGTCGAGGGTCCTGTTGAGCGACGACGATGCTCGGCACGTCGGTTCTATACTTCGCCTCCAACTCGTTCCGTAATAAGTACTTCGACCTCTGGACTCCTTAACTACAACGGCAATCAAGTCGTCCACCAGATTTGCTTGTTCCCCGTTTCGCAGCAAAAAATTCCAGATATTCACGAATTAACCGCGGTACTGCGTATCTTCTTTCTAATCGAGGCCCCCGGTGGTTTACCCTTCCACGATGTCTCGGGAACCGTCCCGACACCCTGCTCGCGCAATATTGCCGTAGATCGCTATGCCTCTCGCCGTTTAATCCCATTTTAATCGAGCCGCTCAGGCGTGTAGGCGCGAGCCGGACACCTGATCCCGATGGAAGGCTACACTCGCCGCGGCCCTGAGCCCGTCGGAACCGAAAAAATCACGTAATAATAGATACCGAGCGTGCACCGGCGGGCCGCCTGCCTCTTGTGTTTCGCAACGCCTGACAAAGGCTCAGGGCCGTTGTTCTATGACCACGCAACACAACCGTTCGCGAGGTCTACGCCCGCTATCGAGGTCTCTTTATCCCTTCGCCTGCTGCGCTATTCGAGACTCGTTGCCCCGCGTCCCACATAACGTGCCCCGAAATGACGCGACTTCCGGAACTCTGTTATCGCGGTGACTCGTTGCGCGGTGACGCGATACTGGGGGCATCGTTTCGACGATCCCCTGACAATTCTTCAAGCGGCGCCCTCTTTTATACAGGAGGGGATCTTCTAAAACGGGGAGATTATCTCCACGGTAGATTACACATCGAAGATGAACTATTCCCCTCGCAAGCCTGAAAAGTGCTGAATATCGGTTGGAATAACGAAGGGAGGAAAGTTCCCTTGAACGGAGAAATTCAGGGTGCCTCGAACGCGTCACGTGCCGACGCGTGCACGCGCAGGCTCTCGATCAGGATGATGTATCGCGTCGGGACGCTGGTGCAACAAGCGGACGCATATAACTGGGACGAAGTCCCCGAGGCGCCAGGCGAATCCGTATTCCACGCGAGAGGAGAGCCGCGGCGTAAAAACCGAAAAGATTCTTCTGTGGTGGCTACGAGGCGAGGTGAGAGTGCTTTCACCTTTCTCCCTGTCGTTGTCTTCTCGCCCGCCCCCCCCCCCCTCTCTCTCTCTCTCTCTCTCTCTCTCTCTCTCTCTCTCTCTCTCTCTCTCTCTGGTTCTCTCACCTCCGCCGCTTTTACTCTCGATCACAGCTACCTGCTGCTGCTTGCTCCTCCACGGAGAAAGCAGGTCTGACCTCGTCGCCGTTCCCGACGACATTTCTTTCTCCCGACGTCTTCTTTCTCTCCCACCTCGAAATTCCCATCGCGTACCGACTCTCGTGCTGACTCATCCGCCGCGAGTTATGTCATATCGCGGCTCCTCGCGATGGACGGTTCAGTGGCTCAGTGGGTCGTTCTGGCTTCAGGGAAACTGGATTTCGGTGATTTTTTCAACTGTTGGGGGAGTCTGTGCGTTAATTGGGGCTTTGAAAGTATCTTGAACGGAGCGGGTTCTTCTCCTAATCATGGAATCGTCCTTCGTGCATTCTGAGCAAGTGTTATAATTTGAGAATAAATTTTAAGAGAATATAAGCAAGAGAATATAATTTTATATCGGTTAGAGTAATCCTGCTACTCTATCGGTCTTCTTCAAGATTTCTTAAGCTACTCGGTTATAACGTTATCGAATCAAGCCCACTCCGTGCTATACTTAGTAAAAATCTAATAAAGACAAATGCGGCTCTGATTCGAGAGGACACATTTACGGTGCCCCATTCCTCGCACTTCTGAATGGGAATAGTTGGGAAGTGAAAAGTGAGACAGACAATGCATCCGACCCTCGGAGGGCCTTGCCTCCATTTCCCACGCGTTTTTTCATGCTGATTATCCCGACGCTCGATACGTGTTTACGTTAACGTCTGAACGATCTGACCCACTACCCTATTTCTCATCCGCCACATGCTTGGTCAGCGAATAGAGAAGTGGGTCAAGCCCACCGGGCGTTAAAGTAAATAGGTACGTTTCGAGCTGCGGGACACTCGACGCAAAAAGAATCGTGGGAACGTAAACAACAGAGCCTCTCGTAGGGTCGTAAGGAGCCTAGGTATATCGCTCTGTTCTCATTCATCCCGTTGACGATTGCACGGACATCCAACCAGGAACACCGTCTACAGTGTACGCTTCTTCGACGTGTCTCACCACCTTGATCTAATTGTCGAATCTACTACTTCAAGTGGCTTATCTCGATGGTCAAAATATGTTAACCCTGACGCCTTCGCTCGGTGGCTTGCTGAGATATAGTGATACCGTAAAAGTAGAGGGAGCAGCAAAGTCAATGGGGCCCTTTACTGTTTTATCGATACAGGCTTCTAACTTTTACATCCGTATACCTCAGCAAGTCACGCATCCAAAGGCCCCCGTGACTCGGTCACCAGCCGCCCTAAATCTCCCAGGAACCTCGCCGCAGGCCCATGGATGTGCCCTGCGCGCGTGGGCCGCGAGAGGCAGACGCCGAGGGTCCCGAACGTTCTGCCTCTGATACGTACAAGCGTGCACAGGCGGCGTCTCTAACGCGTGAAAGTAAGAGCTGTCGGTTGTTCGACGGCCTTGATTCGGCTGGGGTTACCGTCCGACATCCAGGACGGCCTGGGGCCCGTTTGACGTTGCTCAACGCCACGCTGGATATCGTAAAAGCGACCGACTCGCGGCAACCGTCGTGACGAAATTCCTGTTACCGACTCTTTAGCGCCATTCGAACCTTTCGAAGGGGACCTCGGCGATTATCCAGCCGCCTCGATCCTCTCCTTTCCTCCGTAGCTGAGTGGACGGTGGCTTCGGGACGTCTTCTGGGCTGGCGGGAAAGATGGAAAGACGGTGCCGTTTTGCGGTTGGGGGACAGTGGTAGCCCGAGCCACAGGTGAAAGTGCGCGTTGCGGTGGTTAATGGATTCTTGTGGGCCCCGGGGGGGTGTGAAGGTTTATGTAAGCTGAGAAACGGAGAGGGGGAGATTAGATTATGCAGGGAAATTGGGGAAGGTTGCAAGGATGTCGTAATTATACAAGAACGCGTTCCACCTGCGACCGCAAGCGGCTTGACCGCAATCTCTGCTGACGTATCGATATGTGTAACGATTAAGAAATTGCGCGCCAGTTATTTAATCATTACGGTACGTGAGTCACTGGCGTGATACGTAAATCTGTAATAAAGAAGCGGACTGTTAACGGCGGCCGTGGAAAAAGGGGGCAACCGAGGACGCGCGTCAAGGTCTAAGGCAGAATTGGATTCGTCTTGAATTCTCCGCTTTGCTCGAATCTTTTCCAAAGCATATTGATCACTTGGACCAGCCGGTGGAAATGGATAGAGGTCCAAGTGTAATTTCGGCAGCGAACAGAGCCACCATTCCAAATTACTTGCATAATGAAGCATCAGAGAAGATTTAACGGAAAAGGACAGCTCCTCGAAGCGAACGATAACAGGATACATCGATGAGAAAGAGCGTAGGTACTCTATTAGATCCCAGCAAATAGGCCGCGATCGAGTGATGCCTACGACCCTCGGTGGCCTTGCTGTCCGCGCTGGACCGAGACGGCTTGCGAAACCAGGATTATTTTCGATCGTCCACCTATCTGTTCCCGTCGAATCTGCCTCGTTTCTACATCCACGATCCACTAGCAAGCTTGCCGCGAATGGTATCGTCCCACGATCCCCGTTGGACATCCAGGATTGCCGCAACCCGTGATTAATCGTTTCCTCCCGCCTGTTTTCTGCTCCTGCGGCGCGCCTCCCCTCGTCGAGGAAAGGGAATCTCGATTTTGGTAATTTTCCAAAGGGCGGAGAAAGTGGCCACCACCGTCCAGTGGTGGATAAAGTGCCCGCCAGTGGCTCGACTATTTGGAAAATTTCCACCACGGGCCCGTGGGGGGACCGGTACGCGATGAATGATCGTAGACCTTTGTCCCGTTGTCGAGCGTACGTCGGTAAACACCGTGACGATCCTAATCGCTTGCGCAATGGCTACGACGCCCCTAATGAAATTTCAGGTCGCCTGGTGACGAACGGGGCCCGGTCGTTGGCCCCGACTCGTTTACGTTCCACTTTGTGGCCGCCTTGTTTCCTGGTTTCGTTCGCCGAGCTCCCGTTTTCGCGCGGTTGTTTTGGCGGGACGCGAGTCACGATCGACGCGAGCCACGATCCGTAAACGCGTACGACGATCATTCTTCAATTAATCGCTTAACCTGCGATTCGTCTTGGGCGCACTTTATTTCCTGGCTTATTTGAATCGTCCTTGGGGCGATGCAAGTTTTTGGCAAGATTGCGTTGGGATTGAAGCGATGGTACGATGGAAGTCTCTTATTTATTGTGTACCCGTGGACTACTGAATAATAATATTAACGTGGATAATATTAAAGTTTCGGAATTATTCACTGATTTTTGAGGATACATGCAGGTGAATTTTGATTAGTAACAGAGGCATGTGAAATGAGATTGATTTTCTTGGCTCGTATTCAGCGATAGATCAGATACACGAGCATATGTGTCAGATGAAATGTTGAAATACGTTTGTGGAAACAAGTGTGGAAAAATGCTGTAGATAATTTCATTTATTCAGTTTCTTTGCACAGTGATGTGTGACTAATCCCAGCTTCTAATTTCAAAAGAATTCTGCAACTCTTTGTTGACGTAAAAAGCGAATCTAACGTATTTCTTACACAGCGGCATATACAATGTTATCCACCACTTGTTTTTGTATCGTCAAAGTTTACATGCACCATTAGTTTAAACCTTGACGAACAGTCATATTTAGGTTAGCATACGCAGCTAATGAATGAAAATTTCTTCATACAGGCTCATATAGAATGTTACACACAATCTTACATCAACTGAAGAATCAGGAGTCTATCTTAAAAGCATATTCCATTGCACCATCAGGTTATTAGACATCTTCGAATTTATATCACAGAGACGGTATGGCTGAAAATCTGATAAAAAGATAGAATCAAGTTACAACATCTTCCCCATTAAAACACAGAATCCCCAACAAAGCCGACACACGCTGCCCATCTCAAACAACTCAAAAACCCCTCTGAAACGGACATAAAATTCCCTGACTGCGCAGATCAACTCTCCAATCATTCTCGGTGATCTCGCTGGTGGATTCACCGTTACCCTAATCATCGGCAAAAACCGTCACCTCCGAAGAGCACCGTCCAGTAGCTATACCCACGCAGCCCCTTCCATCCCATTCCCCGGAGCCTATCATTCCCCACTCGTTTGGGCAGCTCGCGAAATGGTCCACGAAATTTCTCCGATTCCCCGTGGAGTCGCAGAGTCGAGGGGGTTACGTCACGATTATGTAGGCGAGAGATCGTCAGAGAGAGAGAGTGGAGGCACGGAGGCACGCGCGCCACCGGTCCTGGGGAGGGCGCTTTTCGAGGGGCTTTGGGCCCGGTGGGCGGTCCCAGAACCGGTCCCATTTTCGCGAGGACGTTGCTCGCGCACGTGCTCGCGCACGAGGACGCGCGGTGGCTCGGTGGCTCGTGGGACCCGGTGCGTTGACACGGAATGCTCGCGGCGGGCAGGGATGAGAGGAGCCATAGGTCACTCACCGCGCGCAGCTTGTCGCGGCTTTTGCCCTCGCGTGCCCCGCGCGTATCCTTGACGCGTACACATCGGCAGGATCCTACGAGCTAACGGAATACTGGACACGCGTGGCCAGGACCTCACGAGCGGTCGTACTTTCCGCGACTCGGTTGCGTCACCGACCGAATCGCCGCGAGCTCGGACGATCGCCGTCTGCCCACCTGGGATCGTCACCTGAAATCCATCGATCGTTTCGAGGCTTCTGGGGGATTCAAGAGCGTGGCGAAGGGTGACGCGTGGACGCGCCGCGTGAAAAGTTAAGGTCGTCGCCCATTACGCCGAAGCGAAGCGCAGCGACCAAAGCGAAATGCTCGTCGCCGCTGTTCTGTCATATGGGCGATGCGTGGTCGCCGCTGTTCTGTCATATGAGCGATGCGTGGTCGCCGCGCTTCGCTTCGCCGCGCTTCGGCCTAGTGGGCGACGACCTTTAGACGGAATTGGCGCGCAAGGGGAGCAGCCTGCGAGCAACTTGTGTTGGATTCTTTGGAATTTTGGAATCGAAATTTTGGGAGGCTACCTCTCATCTCTTTAGTTTATTCTAAGCTACTTCTATTTTATTTTAAGCGAATGATGAGATACTAACAGAGACGTAGCCTCGTTAAAATTCTGTATGTTCGTATTTGCAATTCTTCCAACGTGAGTGGGAAATGTAAGACACAGTATAGTAGGCAACGATGTCGCAAAGGAAAGAGATGAATTTTTTCGACCAGATTCCTGTCTAACGCTAACGGGGCCACGGTGACGCGGTGGCAAAGCCCGAAAGTAACGTCTGTAAACAGTAAACACTTTCATTGAGGACGCAGGCTAGGCCCCGGTGGATTTAGGCTGACCCCCTTACCTCTTGGCCCCCTCCGAATCTGTCGCGTTAGATTCGGGTTAGACGGCGAGGCCGATCCACGAGACTTTCTCCCTTCCTTCACTGGAACCAACCTCTGTCCAGGCTATCTAGCCGTTCTTACGTCACTTCGAGCTCTCTGCGAGTCTGCACGAATCAGGTGTATCGAGCATTTTATAACAAATGGAGATATCCTCTGGAAAATTTGAAGTAACCATTGATACCCTCTTAACTCAGATTCACGAGATCTCTATGGGACTTGACAACCACGCCCTTAGGCAACATATGATGTACATATAGTACACCCCAGAATATTCTAATTATACTAAAACTGTGCTCCTCAATTTCCCTCGTTGCAAAACCTCTTAACCTTTAGTTAGAAACTATCCGAATCCACCCCTCCGATTGACATTCAATGGTCCTCCCCAATACCGCAAATTTACAACACAGATGAACCTCCCGGGTGAATCGAAAACTTCCCCTAAATCCCCCTCCGCCCAGCAGCTCGCCAAAGGCCGACTCTGTCGATGGATTCGATTTTCTCGCAGCGAACAATGGCGGGCGATAATCCCAGCGAAAAAGGAACTTTCGCGAAGCGGAGGAGCGTGGGCATTGGCATTTCGTCACTGGCCAGCCAACCAGGTTGAATAACCGGCGTTACGTCAGTGCCGCACGCGTTCCTCGCAGACGGCTGGAAGGAAAGAGGGGCAACAGTGCCAAGCAGAGAAAGAGGAAGAGGCGGTGAGGGCAAGGGACGGAGGTTCTCAGCGGAGCGTGCAAGGTGGGGGCTATGGAGGTCGATCACCTACGTACCCGGGAGTCAGTGACACCTTCAGCCCGAGGACGCTCGTTTTTTTTCCCTTCCTTCAGATATGCCTCTTTCCTCTTGTCATCGATGAACCCGGCCTGAAACCGCGCCAGTCACTGGACTGGGGCCCCCTTTCGGTGACCGATAGACGGTGTTTGGCGCGCTGGCTATTGGCACTCACGTTTCCCGGAGTTTGCCTAACGACCGAAGGATCGCTGGACCGAGTGCCCTGGTTGTATTTAGATGTGGAGAGTGCAAGGTCGGGGACTTAGTGGGAGGAAGTTGGGTCTCAGAAGGTAGTAGAGTATTGGGACTTATTTCGTAGATCGTTTGCAGGCTGAGTCACAGCGTTAGGCTCCACAAGTGGGCAAGAGGATCTTCTCGATGACGTGGCACGCGGTTCTATTCTACTACTCCCCATTGCAATTCTAATTCTTGACACTTGTAATTGTCGAGTCTGAACGCGAAGGAATGTCCACCGTGTAACAGGAAGCGCGATTAATCCCATGGGCGAGGTTCCGTAGACTCTGCTGCTCCATTTCACTCCTCTTCTAGCAGTGTAGCCTCTAATACCATGTCCTGATCCTTACATGCAGCAGGAAGTCCAATGGATATTGAACTCTCCCTCCTGGACACGCTGTTGGGAAGTGAATGGACCTTCCACTCGGCTCGCCCATCGAAACGCGATACATACTTGGAGTGGAGCCATCGAACGGATCATTGATAAGGGCCTCCCAGCCGAATTCAACAGGTCGTCGACCTCTTTTTTCCTCGCCCCGTGTATCAGTATTCCCCGGAACGGTGCCATCCAGCCCAACTGATCGCCATTCGCCTCGCAGAATCCCCATTCGAAAATTATTTTGCGCGACCTCCGGCGACGCCATGAGCGAGCGGAGGCAGGGGTCGACGAACCTGCTTGTTGTTCTTCGCTCGAGGAGCGAGCATGGCGTCGAAAATTCCGGGCCAGCGTCTGTGAACGGTGCTGGTCAAGGTCCCCGGAGCCGGAAGGACCGTCGAATAGTTTCGTTCCCACCACGGGGGAATTACGCGTCTCCCTCGGAGGCTGTTACTCGTATCAACATCCTGGACGTTGATAGACACGGCGCGCAGACCAGAGGTGTCTTCTATGGGCGTCGATTGTTGTACGAACCGGCGTGGCAGCAAAGTGTTGCAACACGCGACGACGCTTCATTGAAGGCGCAATGAATATTCAAACGCTCGCTTGGGTCGTCTGGTCCCCGTCTAGGAGGCCACAATTGGGGTCCGACGATTGCAACCTGCAGTTTCGAGCGTGTTTCATTCTGCGTTCGGCGGCATTACAACTTCTTTGTAAGTGTGGTGTTTGGAATAGGCGGTAGATTGGTGGAGATTTTAAGTGATAGCTTGCGTATCGCGGGGGGAAGTTGTTGCAGGGTGTAGTTGTGGAACACTTGGAGCGGGATTCTTGGAGGAAACTACAAGTGGGAACTTTTGGGACTTACCTATACCTCCAATAGTATCGCGTCTTCTTTCTTCGTTAAAGAAAATATAGTATTGCTAGAAGGAGAAGAATAGTATTACCAGCAGGTAGATCTGAGACTTTTAGACCTCATTATTCGAGCTTCCTTAAAACATTTGAATTCCAAAGTGGGGACCACTGGCTCGGGTCGAAGTATATGTATATCTCTGTTTTCGAAGGACTCCTTCTCGCCGTTTACACAGTTGATGGATGCCGCTGCTGAAACAGCGTAGGAAACATTGTAACAGCTTCCGTCTGGCATCATTAAATTTCAGAGGGAACGTGCCGCTCGAGCCGATGACCGAAGAAGGTCGCCGAATTCGGACGCTCCTGTACTTTGGATCGTTCCCGGCCTTCGTTAACGACGTTACGGTAGTTGTCCTCTAACATAATATCTGCCTTTGAGTTTCCTTTAGCGTCCGCCTTCGACGCGGCGCAATCGTATAAACCAGGCATTGTTCGGCCCACCGCGGACAAATCCCTTATGGCTAAGTCGATAATCTATCATCAAACAACTCTACAACCGAGAAATAAATTCAATTACTATTTTTCGATAGGATTAATCTCGAAGATATCGACGGTCCATTAAATTTCTCGAAGGGATGGAAAGCGGGGCATCGAAGTGGATGAAAATTCAATTACCTACTTCTATTTCCAAATTTCTTCGAAATAGAATGATCGAGCCACCTGAAATTTTATGGAGTTGCTCGAACTGGAAACTGCAGAAATAGATCCCCGACTTGTGATTAATAGACCAGCTAGACCCCGTTTTTGCATCCAGAAATGGCGCTGGAAATTCTCGCCCGGGGGAGGGGAAAAAACTGCACGATTTGCATACAATGATGGCTGGTGGTTGGATATTGTTCGCGTTATCTGCGTAAACTCGCTTTCATCGCAGCGGCAGGTGCCCTTTAAAGGAGAAGTCGAGCAGATCGCGTGGGTGGGATCGGCGGGATCGACTCGCCGCTCGTGCTGGATCGATCGAAGCGGGTTAATCGGAATCGAGAGCAGCCCGTGGACACGTAACGAAGCCGATCGGAGTGCCTCGTGGCTGCTTGGGAGCGGGCAACTCGAGGAGAACGAGGCGAAAAATCGAATTAGAAACGTGAGAACAGGGGGGAATCACGGTGCGTCGATACGCGAGCGAGATTCCTCACGCAGCTGGCCTATTTTTTCCGCTAGAAATTATCGAGCAATCACACCTTCATTGGTATTGAAAATTAATACATAAATAGATAGTATTGTAAAATCTTTTGAAAACCTACTTCGAAGGAAATTTGAAAAAATTTTTGTTTTCTAGGCAATTTTCATCGAAATTCGTTATATTTGTAAGCAACCCCCAAAAAAAACTAAAAGAGAGTATACCAAATTTTTCGTGATCCACTCTACATCTGCCGAGTGGAATCTCGCAATCTACTTCCCCATCGAAAATTGGCTACAGATTTGAGAGGAGTAAGTGCAAAGTGCACCCAATGAATTGGAATGCTTTGGCACGTGACTCGAATAGGCGGCCGTTCACCCGGCCGGCGAAAATAGGGGATCGATTTCCGGTTCCAAAAAGTCGATGAATCACGGCTCGGTGCGCGGAAGAAACGGGGAAGGTAGGCCATTTAAATTTACGCGGGCCTGCACGTTCGGACTCCTAAAAATAGGTCGGGCGGTGAGCAGCGGCTGACTTCCTCGTTCATTGTCGCGAATTCGGTTCGCCTAACTGTAGATCCGTCGGTGCACTAGCCGATGCACATGCCACGACCGCAAAGAGAGGTCGATGCATCGTTAGAGGCGAGTGCAACGCCGCTGGGAGAGCTACAAGGACCGTTGTGCTTCTCGATACACATTCCCTCCGTTCTTTCAAAAATATCCATCCCCAATCTTCCTTCCAACCGCCCCCGTTAAAGCAAGCACAGATCCCTCTAGCAATATTCCACGATTCCCAACTTACACTTCGCTCGGGTACACACTCCCGCCCCGCGCCCCTAAGAAATAAAGAAAAGCTCTCCTCGCTGCAGCCTTCCGTCCCAAAAGGCCCAGTCGAACACTGGATAATATCCTCGATCGCCGATCAACATCTTCAGGCGCCTATCAGCGATCAATCATCGCCGAGCCCGGCTTAGCGTTACGAAGCGTTCCACCGGCAGGATTCCGTTACCTCGGAACACCCATGCACGGCCCAGATGGGGGATCGATCGTGGGGGTCAGTCGGCGAGTTTCTCACGAGAGGATCCACGCTGGCCGGACTGTCAAACGCGGCAGTCCAAGTGTCTGTAAAATTCCAAACGGGCAGAGATCGCGGGACCAGCGATCCCGAGGCGTCTTGCAGCTCCGCGCGGATTTACGGCCTGGCTATTCCGGCCGCAACGACGAAAGGATGGACGAGGGTCCCTTCCGGGCAGTTAGGACGGGGACACGGCGATTGGAGCGCACGCGGGTCGCGGCAACGAGGGGCCCCTCGGTGCTCGATAGGCCGTCCACCGTTGGTCCCCGCTCGCTGCGTTGGCGTGGTCCCGCATTAGCATCGATATAGCGAGGGTCAGGTCGGGTTCACTGAACCCGATGCATGCATCGCGCCTGCCGCGCCGGTGCATCGCGAGGAACGAGCGAAGAATGAAAAGTGGCTGCGCGCCGGGCCGGGGCGTTAGAACACCGCCATCGCCGTTCCCTACGGTGGTGTCGGTTCTGGGCATCGGTGGGCCTCGATTCGACGATTCAGTGAAGTATGTGCAGGCTCGCGTTCGGTATTCGAAGGGGGAGGAATTTGGTACGCAGGGAGATGATTCTACTTGATATTCTGCTCTGTATATTTTCGAATCTATTATTCTAAAGCGCGGACGCCAGATTTTGTGGATATTCAATCCTACCATTTACGGGAAGTGGGTCACCAGAGAGGAATCTCGCAGTATTTCCTTGACGACTTCGCTCCAAGCCTCGCGACTTTTGTTTCTTCGAAATTGGATTTCTGGAACGATATTGTGACACGGGCAACGTTTTTAATCCTTTTTCTATGGCCCCCGTGACACAGCAGCAAGCGCGTCGTGGCCCCCAGGCAGCGACGATTGGTCCTCAGGCTGCGCCGCTGACCGAATAACCAAATTCATGCTTGCCTACTTTCGTCGTTACGTAACGAAACGCTGTTGCGTTGGAGCGCGCGCCAGCGGGCCCCCGGGGGCCCGCTTTAAGTGGGCCTCGCCGGCCATTATTCTCCCGTCCAGATTTCATTCCGCTTCTAGACATCGGAAAAGAAAGTCGCAGACTCCTATTTCATTGCTTACGCAATTCGTTGCGTGGCGAATCGAAGTCAGGCAAGTGGCCACAAAGAAAGTTCAATCAACTCGCGTAGATCCGAAAGTTCCGTCCGAGAGGCTTCGCGTCGAAACGATGTCCCACGGAATTTCCTCGATTCGTAGCTGAATATTAATCATGACCTCGGCGACAGGTCCATTCGTCACGCAACGGCTGACTTTTCCAGATACAAGAAGTCGCGGATACTTTCTCCGCCGCGGCATTGTGTATTGTTTCGTGACACTCTCTCGCGCCGGACAACCAGCCCCACGTACATATGCAACAGCGGCGGCCGTGTAAATGGGCGTATCCGCGGTAACGCGATCCCCTGACGAAATTTCGCCCCAGATTCATTTCGACCTAGAATCCACTAGCCGCTCCCGAACTCAACTCAGCCCCAACTCTATGTTAACCAGCAGGAGTGACCATATTCAAATGTCCGTCATCCAGATCCCGCGCACCTTCGGTGGTCCACGGTAATCTGCAATCATCCCAGCAACACCACTCGCCTAGCCTTCGGTAGTGGAACCCCGAAGAGTTCCAGCAAATCGGCGTCACGCTGGGCACTGTCGATATCCAGCATCGTGATTAATTAGCCTCCAACCGTTCATGGCTCTAATTGGCTGGGCGGGGGGCGAGTGAAATTTCGCGCAATTACATAAGCCTGGGTCACTCGCAACAGATGCATAACTCCGTGCGGGCAACAGCCCTCCGCTCTTTATCTTCCATGGATGTGGAGCAATATGGTTGGAGGTGAGTGACCGGCGTCCAGTTGCGTTCACTAACCTCCCTCCCCTTCCAGCCAGGGTATCTGCCTGGCCCCACCACCGCCGTCCACGGGTATCCCCCTTCGTCCGCGGTTCTTCGTCCCTGTTCCACTGTCGGTTGAACCACCTCGGCGCGCCTTCTTCCCCTTTCACGCTCGTTGCAGAACTCGAGGCACGCGAGCCACTCGATCCACGGATTGGACTCGATTGCACTGCCGGTGGACTTATGAATTTAGAGCGACGGATCTGGAGCGGCCGAGGTTCGCCGCGTAGCGATCCACCTAGTTCGCCACCGCTGACACTTTGTTGCTTCTGGCGGCTGGCTCCGCTCGTCAGATGTCGATCTACGCGCCAGTGCATTGGTCCCTGGGTGCTCGTCCTCCATTTCATCCCCCTTTATCCTGGAGGTTGGGTTAGTCCTCGACTTGGGACGGCCACTTTGTTCTCAATCTGGATTCCTCGGTATACTTTGGTTAAGTGGTACATTTGTATCTTTGAGCAAAGGTGGCAGAAGTCGCTCCCAATCGTTGGGTCGCTTGGTTGTACCCAAGGGTTTCGATCTGAACTCAACTGGAATTAAGAAAAGTCGATGAATTTGCGGGCACTCCGAAGATGAGGATCAGAAAGCCACTGCCCCGGTCCAACGAAATCTCGTTCGCCTGTTTTCCTAAGAACGAAAGTAGACGCTGGTACTAGAACCACTTTCGAGTCCTCGATACGAAAGATCCATGGACGTTCGCCGGTGGTTCGATCTCCGCAGTTCTCCGTGTTCGGTGGCCCGTGCGATTGGCCCAATTGGGATCTAGCGTTTCACAGTTAAACGTAATGGGACGAACAATTACGCCCGCGGAAGAATCCCGATGGGGGAGCTCCGTTGAACGTTTCCGTTCTATCCGCAGCGCCGAGGAGCATCGTCGAACGTAATTCAGGCTCCGCTCGATCGCTCGGTCCCACGGGGCCTGCGCGTTTATCGCTTCACTTTTACTCGGCCGAAAGTTACTTTCGGCAGTGGCCATTCACTCGGCTCACGCCGTCGCTACTATTATTCACGGCTCCCTCCGCGATGCCGGTTAATCGATTCGATGCGACGGTTCTTCCTCACCTGGGAGGATAGAAATCAAGAGTTCCTTACGAAAGAATCAGAACTCCTGCACTTAAGAAATCCAAGTCCAGGAAGTCTCTTCGAAGGATCCTTATCGCTCCGTATCAACTCACAAATCACATACCTATTTGGAATCATTCAGCCTACCTCTCAACCTCTCCATCAGCATATACCTACCTTCGGCTGCTCACGATTAATTACCAACTATCCCCAATCCCAAATCTCCAAAATCCCGACCGTCTCGCTCAGATATGATTCATCCAGCAGCCATCGATCGGACCATGATCGTCCACGTTTCTATACAGCGGCCATGGCTGGAGGAAGAGCTAGGACGACGATCCTGGCCAGCTTTTCGATCCTTCGTCACAACGAGCCTCGTCTAATGCCCACGGAACAACGTGGCATCGCGAACGTGTGCTCACGCGTGTCCCCTTCCCTCCGGCCCCTCTAGCTGCCCAGGGGGTACGCTTGTGTTTTCGCGCGCGCACACACGTACGTGCACGTGGGAGCGTGTGCGTGTACGTGCCGGCCGAGGGTCGTGCCGATGACCGATCAAAGAGAAGTTCGCGTTGTGAATACGTGATACGTAACCGTCCAAGGCACACGGCCACTGACCGACGCTGTACCGACTCAACCCGTGCATTGTCCTCGCGGCGAACCGATACTCAGCTCGCGCCTTATAGTTGCGCCTCTACAGGACGCTTCAGAGTCAGTCGCGGTGGCCCTGGGTTGGAGCATTTGGCAGGTGAAATTAGGGCTGCTGAATTGGGGATAGGGGGGAAGATAATGGTTCCTTGGACTTGGTGTTAGTGATGCGGATACAGTACTGAAAATATTTATCGCATCGCTCGAATATTTAGCGTGTATTCGGAAAGTAGGTTTACCGGCTATTTATTTTAGCAATCATGCGTTTATAAGGGTTGTTCCATGGCACGGTGCAATAAACATTTCCAGTACCTATTGTAAGCTGGAGGTGAGTTGAATTAGACGTCTACTTAGGTACGTCGAGAGTACCACTCGCAGGGCCTAGTAAGTAACAGTAATAAGGGCTGAAGTGAGAAGTATCACTTGAAGCAGAATTTTCGGTGGTCAGTCATCAAAGCGATTACCGTGATAATTCGAATAAGCAGCTCGGGCACGCATCCTAGGAATTGGACTCGAACGGAATCCATTCGTTGCCCATAATTGTGGAATAGAGAAGGCCAAAGAAGAAGACGGCCACCCGAACGTTAACGACACGTGTTACGAGCGCAGTACGCCCGTGATACTCGATCCTCGGAACGGAGAACAAGGGAATAGGCCAGGGAAACGGCTCGGCTCTTTCGTTTATCGAGATCCCCGCTAGTTTCACGGGTTCACTGCACCACGCCAATGGGCGAGATAACTGAATCTGCATCCCACTTTTCAACCACGCGCCGCGATACGCCGAGTAACCGCATTTGGACGGGTCGCATCCCAGGAAAGTATCCCTCCGCGATACTATTTTACTGCTCCCCGACCAGTCTTACCGGTCACCGAGAAATATGAACTGTATTCGCTATAGTTCAGTGAACCGCGGCGGGCATTTGCTCCGCGCGGCGTAAGAGCCCCGGCAGTTGTTGTAAAACGCGATCGCGGCCGATGCAACGACTCCGCTGCCCACGATTTACGGGCGTGCATTAACCGAGTCGAATATAATAATCCGGTGAATTATGGAGGGGCCGGAGGAGGCGAGCGGTGGCTGAGCTCGTAAACGCTCTTGACGCGAAGACAGGCGGAAAAGTGTATCTCGGCGGCCATCGGGATGGTCGCCGATCGAGCTGTTTCCGATGGATCGGATGAATCTGATACGTTGTAAATAGGGGGAGGTATCTCGATGCTTCGGGAGTCTTCAGTGTGGGTGTCCGCGTGTCGGACGTGAATGGTTTCTTTATTTTCATATTACTGTCGCTCGCGATCCTGTAGCTAGTCTAAATCGATCGCCACTGGATGCTAAGTATTTTCCTCCGGATTCTTTAAGCACATGGAACGGTGTATGCGTGGAATGGACCGCAATTATATATTACGCGTACGTGGAAAGTCGTATCAGCTTTCGATCGACAGGACGACCGTGTCGTTGCACTTGCCCGTTTTCGTTCAACAACGACGCAATTGTCCGTCCGCGATTGCATCGCTGGAATCAAGGAGGGCAACGTGCGACGAGTCAGTAAACGACACGCAGGTTGTGAAAAGGATGACGTGTACTTGCGTACGTGCGTCGCAAGGTGGGACACGGAGTTCACCACCTACTCGTAGACGACATCGAGGACACTGACGCCTCGCTCGATTTGCATCGTCTTATCGAGAGAAGCGTGGAAGTAAACAATCTGTTGCATGAAAATAAACCCGCGCGATACTAAACGAGTTAGCGCGCAGAAACCATTGAGAATGTTAAATTTCTATCGAGGATCCACCGTCACCTTCGACTTTAATGTTAGGTGATATTGGACGGATCATATTAAGATTCCGAATGGAAGATACTTCTCACAGAAGCGCGAAGCAGAAATTCGAAGCCAGCGAATTGGAAGGGAATTAGCTAGGCGCTAATAAAATCCCCATCGCTAGTAGAATAAGACAGCCATGGTCGGCCAGTTGTCTTCAGCCACGCGACTCTTTTCCTCACTCGTAGCCGAGGTCGACTTCCGCCTGGACGATCTTTGACTACCAGAATAGACGAGTCCAAGGACTGATGATAGGCAAAAATTGTAGACGCAAGAAGAGGGTTCATGGTCGTCGTTGGGCGACCGTTTAATTTTTCGACGCGACGGGACACAGGATTCGCGTCCGAATAGTGAAACCCAAAGCTTCGTGCTCGATTAAAGTAAATTACTCGTCGACTTCTCGGTTAACCAAGTCTTCCCGACTTGGATATCAGATCGCAAGGGTCGTAGAAAAAATTCAATCGTACCAGAATTTCAAATTTACAGCGTTTTCATCATTGCCGCGGCGCAAGGGAATTGCAATCGACAGGTGAGCATTCAGCGAAAAGTACGGTGTCTTAACTGCTAATAATAAATTCCTATACAATCTCTGTCACTTCCTTTAATTTCAATTGATAGTCCCCTGAAAGGTAGACTTTCAGAACCCCCCGTCGTTTCCCACCCCAAAAGTTAAATAAAAGGAGCCTTCGTCGCCTTCTGACACAATCCGCCAGCCACCCACGATATTTCTCGAATTTCCCAGCGCAGTTGTCCGCCATCGGTTCGCGAAACTCGACGCTGAAAGCGCATGCAGCGTCTGTACCGTTACAAATGGTAACGCGTAAGCTCCACTCGGCTCGCATTTTTATATCCAGAGCTGCCTGGCATCCAGGCGGTGCGCCGACTTTTTTTCTCTCGATTTCCTTGGGCGTGCAGCTTTCGATGAAAAAGCGAGTCTCGTCGAGCTGCTCGGCCGCTTCTCGAAGATTCTCGATTTCGGGGCATCGGCGGCGAGGAGGCGATGAACTCGGTCACCGGGCAACAAACTGCAGGCCCCACCAACGCGCCATCATCTCTCTGCCACCTTCTCTCTCTGTCCCCCGTTCGCCTGCTGGGCCACGCACCTCTTTCTCTCTGCCCATGGAGGAGAAGGTCCGTGTACACGCGAGCCACGCCACCGTTTCGTAATACACCTTCATGATGCTCTTCAAGGTGACCGTGAACTTCTGAGCACGTACAGCGGATTCCTCACTCGGCGGGGAAAAATCGGGCAGGAGCCATGGAGGGTCAGGAAACTTTTGCACGGGGAAGTTGGAATAATCTTTGTTGAGAAATGGAAGATTTTTGGGGCTGGGGAGTTGGGAAAATAATGGGAGACTTCATTGCGGTGGTATATTGTGTTTTATGGATAGCTACTTTCATTCTCTGGCAATGCGAAATGCGGTTGGCTTGGATTATTTTATGTTGGTGGTGAAAGAGTGTAACGGGGGTGAGAAATTACGAGGGGGTTTTTTAAGAGAGGTATCTTCTACAGAAAACCGTACAACGCGTGTAAGTCCCAGAATCTCAGTTTCAAGCGAACGCGATAAGCTCGTGAAATTCTGTTACGATTAAAGTTACGCAATTTCGGTGGCACAATTCTTATCGGCCCCTTGATAGAGATGTTCAAAGTTTAGTGGGTTCTGGGGAGTGCCTCGCCTGGGCGCGGTAGATCCGCAGTTTCCCCGGGAGTCGTAAAATATCCTTACCTATAAGCCCTTCGAACCTCTGCGCTAATGTCCCGACTCTCACTCAACCTTTCCACCCTCAGGAACTTAAAATTACGCTTCTAAACGAGCCTCAGAAGTTGTCATTACGAAATTAGGTACCATCAATCCTCGAACGATCTTCGAATCCAACACTGCTTATTTCCCCGGCCTCCGTTCGCCGCGGCTCGACTTGGTTGACCCAACGACACGATTCGGCATTAGGTAATTCGGTGACGAAACGTGACTTCTCGCTGGAACATTGCCCTCCGCCTCCACCGTTGGGTCTCTTCCTCTTGCCTAGGCTCGCGAACCTTCCCCGTCACGCGTTGTATCGCACGTGAACGCCCGTGAACGGAATAGCGGTTCCTCTCGCGTTCTGGTAACGACGTCTCGAAGCTTCTTCGTTTGGCTGCGACGCCAGAACCCTTCCTCGTCCTTCGGCCAGCCGACGGTCAGGGGCAGGAGGCTAGCGACGAGATGGGAACGGGCTAACGAAACGCTGCTGGCGATCTGGCCGCTGATCACGATCGAAAGTTCCGGATAATCGAGCCGGGCAGATACGGGCGTCGACGTCGTCTTGTTTTTCCTACCGACCGTTATCGTCGTGTTTCCAACTGGCCGTTAATATCACGTTCCGCGCCGTGAGCTAGAATCCCGCGTATGCAGGGGGAAACAGGGTTAAGAGTGTCCGCCGCGGAGGCTTCGTTTTGCGCGGAGAACGATCCCAGGATCACTTTATGCAACGTCCATTTAAAACCATCCTCTGGCATGTTTTACAAGAGTCATCGGTTTGATAGACATTTAGAGGTTGTTCGGTGAAGATACCTCCCAGTTAGAGAAAGGGGAGGTGCGCTGAAGGGAAATGCACGATCTGATTTTCTCGTTCAACAACAGGCAATGACTTTGGGCCGCAGGGTTCCAAAGGGAAAGGGTTCTCTCTCCAGAAGTGCAACAATCAAAGAGAGACAATCATTACCTAATACTCTAAGAGGCACGTGCACATTCCCTGCTCATTCTACGTCGGTTTGCCAGGAAGTACTAATATCAACTCATATCAAATCGGTAACAACCTACTTCCGCCCACGACGCCATCACCCCCAAAAGTACCACCCATATCGCTACCCAGAAATGCTCACCGTCCTCTCCGCCCGACCGAGAGCAGGCACCAGATCATCCCTCCAGCGGGCCGAATCATTAATTTCCCTCCCCGAAAGTCCTGTCAACGTCTCCCACCGGCCGCGGCGGGTTAGAAGGCGATAGGTTGCGCTATCTTTCCCGGAAGAAAGGGCGACTGCCGAGTCGGGAGCGATCCGCGGAGGCCAAGTAGGAATCTCTCGCACGCAATTACCCGCGCGGATGCATCTAGCTCCTCCACGGTGGATACGCTAACCGAGGGGGTGACGGGGGGGGGGGAGGGGAGAGAAGGCAGCAACGGCGAGAAGGCTGAAAAAGCCTGTAGCGTAACCGTTGCTGGCGCTGGTGGTAGTGCTGATGGTGCTGGCGGCGTTGCATAGCACGTTGACGTTGTTGCTAGTGTGGGTTACCTGGTTAGTGACCGGCCAACCGAGTTCACTGGCATCGGCCCTCTTCCAGGTTGGCTAATCTCGCGACGAACGGAGAACGCCTGGCTCCCTCTTCCTCCGCCGCCCCCTACTCCGCCGCCGCCACGCTTCTTCCTGCTCGGTCGTTTTGCTCCTTCTTTAATGAGAAATTCCCTTGAGTGACTCCGCGGCGTTTCAGCCAGCCACCCGGTGAAACAGTTAAGGACACGTTTATTAATAGATTAACGAGCATGAGAACGAGGGAATCGCTTCGCTACTGGTCTTGTTTCCCCCGCTGCGCGCACCGATCAGGGCCCGTCGCGTTGCTTCTTCGAGCCTGGGTGCCGCTGCTGCTCCCCCTAACACCGCCCCCCCCAACTGGGCAGAGCCGTGATTGGATTTCCTAGGTAACAGGGATGCTGATCCGTCATCTGGTTGTGTCTTCGGGCGGGCAGACCCTGATAGACAGCGGGAAGGTGCCTTTAATATTCAACTTTGCTCTGCTGAGCTTGGTGGATCTGAATTCAGGGAAACTTGAGATCCGCTGTGGGTCCAGGTGATGGAGGAGAGATTCGTCTAGGTTTGGTCTAGTTCGGAGCCTTCGTTTACCACTGGGACACGTTGTTCCACGTCTGATTCGAGTGACGCGTCCCCACCGTTCGTGGGTCGTTGGCCGCCGCGTGCTGCACTCACGGGTTCACCGAAAAACCCGCTGAAAAATCACAGATGAGTCAGTGCCTCCGTGTAACGAGCCTGACTAATCTGGCTCGGCCGATTGGCCGAGTGACGCCAGAGGATGATACGGTCGGTCGTTTGCGCGCACGCACGCGCGTGCCGCGGGTAGGTGTGAACCTACCACGTCAGATTTATCGAATGGAAAACAAGTGGATTCCTGGGATCGCGGTTCAGTAACCCGCTCAACGTCGCCGATGGATCCGCTTTGACGCTTATTTCTGCACCGCGGTTTAGTCATGGTTCCATGGATGAGTTTTGGATACTCCGTTCACAGGTTTTTACTCGTGAAGCTCTCTTAATTGGGAGCTCGTCTCGAAGAGGTCGCAGTTTAAAGTTTAGTCGGGGCGGTCGAGGTTTCACAGATGGAGTGTCCTTGGAGGTGCAGCTTTAGATTGTGGGAGTTTGAGGAATGTGGGCCAGGATCGTTGAAACTTGGGTTTAGGAATTTAAGGAATTGTAGGGTAAAGGGATCGAGGTGTACGAGACTAGGGACCAGAAATTCAAGCTTCCCTAAGGAATTGCTCAGATCTCCAAAGATCCTGGTGGAAGAATGGGAGCTTCGATGGAAAACTAATATTCAATTTGGTCGGAATTCCAATATGTACCTATCCAAAATGGCGAGAATAAGTCGAGGCTCTCATCCTGTTCGTCCACGTGGACTCAGCGGGCGTCCTCGAACGAAGGATTACATCAGCGTACGCGCGCAGGATGTGGTGAACGGGACGGGGATCGTTCACCTAGCGAAACTGCGCAGTTGTACGTTGGCCCACGGCGAGCATCGAACTTTCGGCGATGTGGGTCAGAAAAACAAAAGCAGCCACCTCCGCTCGATGCCCGCCAGCGTAAACAGGCTAACGAGGCTCTTTTTCGTGGGCGAATTAAGCGTATTAATTAACGAGCCGTCGCGATCGCAAACGTTCAAGTAATCATCCTCCAATTAGCCCCGTGGCCCGAAATTCACTCGGATGGCAAGTTGGACGTGAAGTTAAATTAAATTAAGGGCCCCCGATTCAAACGAGGGCGTGGATTCGATTGGCAGCGTGTCCGCCGTTCGGCGTAATCGCGTCGAGGGAAATAATTGCGGGCGCCTGTGCGTTCGATAATAAAAGTTACGATGCCCGATCATCTCGGGCGGGAGCGCTAAACGAACACGGGAGAGGACGATTGCGAACGAGCTGTTTCCCGAAGACGCCGTGTCGGTGACGCGGTGGCCCGGGTCGACGACTTTGTCATTCATGCCTCTTACGCAAGCGTGCGTAAGCGTAGAACCTCGAGAGTACTGTTATGCAGGTTCACTGTCAGAATTTTATAAGACCGCGCTTCAACCATGGAGCACCACTTTTGATATCGTGGTGCACGTATGTATTGTTTCCACAGTGGGATGGAGCGTGCCTTCGGATGGGAGCACATCCATGACTCACCAATGCCGAGTAGTTTATTGCCACTTATGAAAGCAGAGAATGAGTAACTTGTAAAAATTTACATGAAATTCTTCAAGCCTCTGAATTCTATTTCCTGAATATTCCAGGGTTTTCACACCTCATAAATCTCGGAAAACCAGTACTGTAAAAACGTTCGTACATTGTAAAGGGGTGCACCCCATGGTTCACTATTCGAATGCTGGAAGAGGAGGAAGCAGTTAATTGGATCGGTTCATAATTTCTCCATTGCGCGTTAATTAGAGGTGTATGGGGAAGTAGCAATATTTTTAACGCAACGATAGGTTAGAGGTAGGAAGCGGTGGTATGGCGATGGTCCGTTCGGTAAGAAAGGCCACACGATGGCGGGAACGTGGTGCACTGGTAGTGCACTGGCCCAGGGTCGACGCCCGGCAGCTCTACGATCGTTATGTCATTCATGCTCTTACGCACGCACGTAACCTCTTCGCTACGCAAGCGTGTGAACGTGTGCACGCGTTCTAAGCGTAGAGAGACGTAGGAGTACTGTTACGCACCGTGCACCTACGTGGCATACGACGAATTTCGTACCTCGTGGAATTGTAGGTCGGCCACCCGCTGCACCATCCTCGGACTATCTACTGCAAGTCTTTCCCAATGGAATCTTGGGAAGATCTGGTCCTTCGAGATCTGATCTCTTTAAATTCGTCGAGTCCAGACCAACTTCGAGGGATCGTCAATCGAAATTTCGAGCAGCAGCTTAGGAAATCTTCGAGACATCCGAACCCCCGTCAATTATTACATCAGGACCAGATTCGCCTGCTCCAGTACGATGCTCAGAGATCTGCTCCACCCCGACGAGCTGAATCGTGGATCCCCAACGCGCCCCAGGAAGAGGAGCGAAAGACAAGGGGAGGCAGGCGACGCCGATCGCTGAGCAAGAGACGCGCAGCCCGTTGCAAAGGATTCACCTCGCGACAAACCAGGTGCAAAGAGTAACCCCGTACGGGAGGAGAGGTCTCTTCCTCCTCTCAGACGTCACCCTCCCTGCGAGCGAGTTCAAGGACTCGGTTGCCCCCCCGTCTCAGAGGGGGCACAAGGGAGCGAAATAGGAGGAAGAGGAGACCGAGGAAGAAGGCAGCCGCGGCAGGACGCGAGAATGTGCAAGGGTAGCCGAGAGCGTTACACCTAGGTAGGGCATTGCACCGGTGCGACGCTGCAGTCCAAGTCTTTGGCCGATGCTCGCGGTGCAACTGCAAAGAGTTGCATTCGCGTAGCCGCGTGCAGTGACCCGCCCTACCGTTAGGACGGCCCCGAGGATGCGTTCCCCTCTTC
The DNA here is from genome assembly GCA_963932275.1 of Andrena praecox. Classification (NCBI taxonomy): domain Eukaryota; kingdom Metazoa; phylum Arthropoda; class Insecta; order Hymenoptera; family Andrenidae; genus Andrena; species Andrena praecox. Next base: position 69,077,721 of record OZ010728.1, on the reverse strand, counting down.
TACTTATTCTTCTTCTTCTTCTTCTTCTTCTTCTTCTTCTTCTTCTTCTTCTTCTTCTTCTTCTTCTTCCTCCTCTTCTTCTTCTTCTACTTCTTCTGCCTGTTCGGTTTCTTCGCCGCCGCCTTCTTCTTCGTCTCCGCCATCCCAGAGGAAGTCTTTTTCTTTCCACCAGTTTTGTCCTCACTCCTGTTTCCTCCTCCGTGTCTCCTCCTGTCCTCTCGTTGTCCGCGTGCGCGCAGCAACACCCGTCCGTTTCCACGCCGCATCTCGAACCCTCCTGTGCACCGGGAAGCGAAAACTGCGTCCACCTAACAGGAGACTAAGGAAGGGAGGAACAGGGGGGGGGGGGGGGGGGAAGGGCGAGGTGGGTGTCTAGTCCCCGCGGCATAAAGATACGCGCGAAATGCGATTGACCTCGGGTACACGCGGCCGACGTCTCCAGCCTAGCCTCGCCGAGGAAATCGGTCCCATCGAGACTCTATTTCGATTCGCCCTCCATAGTAGAGTCTCCGATCGGATCGATTTCTAAACGCAGCGCGCGGAGACCTTGTGCCAGAACGCGGCGGAAACCAGTAGCTAGGTAGCCAGGCTTCTTGCGGCGGACGAGTACCTTGAACCAGAAAAATGTTGTCCTAGCTGCGGGCGCGGGGGCCTCCGCTCGATAACAAATTGGCCGGACGGTTCTCACGGGCTATTCGACAACTAACGGTCGATCGTTCGCCGCGGAGGAGACTCGATAAGCCTGTCCCCGGGATTTCGTAACGCTTCCTGGCTGCACCGCGGGTTGACAACCCCGCGACACTTTATCGCTGGCGCGCGGCCGCAGCGTCCCGAGGGGGGCGCGTATAAACCGAGCGCATGGAAATGACGGTTTCCCGCGTCACGCTGGATCGAGACGCGCGTCATCGTTCCCTCCGCGGTTTCGAGAAGGGATACGGAAAGGTGGGCGTCACGGGAGAGCAGTGAAACGTCGATGCGCTTGGTTCAGCTGCTCGTAGCACGTTCTCGAAAAGTGTGAAATAGCAGTTGAATGCTTCCACCTCCTGTTCCTTCGGTAGACACAAGTCTCCACAAGAGTCAGCTACGTCCCCAATTCGCAAGGCCACCCAGGTCGCTCTGCCTTCACCATCGCCACCATTTACAAGCCTCCCGATCATCAAAGAACCACCACATTTCCCCCGATATCCCAAGCCACCCTACCACCCCCAGCGTACCCCCCCGAAAAAGCTCGAAGCGCGAGAGGTTAACGATCCACCCCGAAACAATAGAATCCTCGAGGATCCAGGTGACTGAACCCCTCTCTGGCTCGTTGAGCCGCGGGATCGCGGATTCTCCGCGCCACCCCCGACAACCCTCTGGCGACGTCGCAGGTGCCTCGACCAGGAGGCGAGCTCAGGGAGGGGGCAGGGAGGAGGAGGAGGAGGTTGCAGGAGGGAGGTCAGTGACCGTTTTCCATGCTGGTAGGGGTCGGCGCACTCCCAAGATCGGCGCGT